>BPLS01028641.1:0-55029 GCA_019656275.1 Rhododendron kiyosumense | reverse complement strand
TTGATCATGTAATGAAGCATTGGAAGGCCGACGGGGCACGACAAGGCATGATGGCCTAAGCTGGCCCTGTTTTGCAGATTTCACACAGAGGTACCAATACCTCGTTTTTGAGCTATTGGTACCATCTTGTCAAATTGGAAGACAGTTTAGTTGGTACCAATACCTCGTTTTGAGCTATTGGTACGTACCCAAGCCCGTAGTGCAGATTTTTGTTAACTTTTCCAACCTTCCATTTATGGAAAGTTTCTACTTCTAGTATGTTTTGGGGATATTTTGGGGGCCTTTTTGTCCATTGTAAGGCTGATTTTATAACCTCTATAAATAGGTTTGTATGCCATATATGGAAGGGGATAGGCCATTAGTTAGTTTTAGGCCTTAGTTTTTCTTTCTTGCTTTTCTAGGAACTCCATAGCATTGCTTCAAGCTTTAGCATTCAATTCCTCAACAACTCAAGTAAGTTATGGTTAGATGTTAAATTCTCGAGTGTTAATGTTGTAGCTACAAGTTTGGTCTCTATATAAATCAAGTTTATTCTAGTTTTTATTGGTGGATCATGTTTTCATTTCCTAGCATGTTTTCTACTCTTTTTGCCATGCGTGAGTAGTCGTTTGGCTAAGTCTCGGGATAATCTTTCCCGAGGACTTAGGTAGTTATTTGGTTCTCAAATCTTCGGGCTTTAAAGCATGGTTTACGGAATAGAGCTTAACTTGCATTTTTTTTCTAAGCAAGGGATGTTAACTACTCGGTAAAGCGTTTGTCAAGCGGTCTTGGCAAACGGCTCACCGAGTGCTCGTGGCCTCCTATGTTTTCAATAAATTTGTCAAACAAGTTGGTTCGCATCCGTTAAATCATATCTTTCTTGAAACGTAGTCATTAAAGTTAAATTCTCCGGGCGTGAGCACGCGGTTGTGACTCTCGCCCGAGTTTTATTGAGAACTGGTAACATCCTTTGTCAAGGGTTAGAAGATCCTTAGACTTGCCTCTTTAAGTTAATTAAGCGTTTTTCCTAGTCTTTTGCCTTGACACTTTTCTCTGCTTCAAATCAAACCTAGTTGGCCGCCTTGAACGCCGCATTCTACCTTTCCGACCTACAATCCGATTAAGCTATCATCGAATTCCCTGTGGTACGATCCCGATTTTGCCGGTTTATTATGCTACCGACAATCTAGCCCTATGCTTGGGGTTTTTCTCAATCTTATTTGAAGGCGAGGTTTGAAGGTTAAGCATTTTTAGCGCCGTTGCCGGGGAATTCTTAATATAGCTTATTTGGAGGATCGACAAACCATTGTAAGTACTCCGTTTATTTTTCTTTTGTGTAAGTTGAACTCAACTTAGCGGATACCTCTAACCGAGCCACCAATTCGACTTGAGGTGTAACGAAGCTAGATTGAGCATCAATTGCCTTTTCTTTTATTGTCCATATAACGTGGCGGTAGCATAACCCCACGGAACTGTTTTGAGAAGAGAGGTGGCGGTATAGCCCCTCTAGCCTGTTTACTTTATGTCTTATCTATCTAATAGAATGGCAGTGGCCAATTGGGAAACACCCCACAAGCCTTTGGGGGAGTACCTTTGTCCCAATCAAATTATAACACCCCATAAGACTTTGGGGGAGTACCTTTGTCCCAATCAAATTATAACGCCCCATAAGACTTTGTGGGATTACCTATGTCCCAATCAAACTTTCACACCTTCTTGCATAGCCCCTCATAACGTCAATGCTTTTAAAAGTCGTATGACCATTACCAATTGGTTTGATCTCAAGAATCAAATTCAAACTTTTGCTGAAAGAGTGAATGAGTCATTTTATGCATGTTGGGGAAGGTATAAGGACTTGCTCACGGCGGTTCCGAATCATGGCTATGATAATGTTCAAATTGCTAACTATTTTTATGATGGACTTTCTCAAAAGAGTCAACGATTTTTAGACATGATGTGCGATGGCAAACTTTTTGAAAAAGAACCCGCTCAAGCCTTAGATTTCTTTGATCGTTTGGCCGCAATTTTACAATCTCATGTCTATGCTCAATATTGTCAAGAGTCCCACTCAATTGTCATGGAAAAAGAAATTGAGCCACATATCTTTGTTGAAGATGTTAATTTAGGTGATGAAAGCTCCGCAGAGTCTGAATGGAGTGATGAGCCTAATGATGAACCTGTTGTCTAGTGTTCTCCCCCTGTGGATCTCCTTCTGTGTGATGATCTGGGAGAGAAATTTCTCACTGTTAAAGAGATGGACGCAGAGATAGATTATTTGTACTCTTTGTTAGAAGAGCAAGACAAAGCGTACGAGACCAAGAATGGGTCTCCTACCCTTGAGGATACAAATTTTGATATGAGCGAAAAAGAGCAAATAGAGCCACTTGTCATTAGTGAAAGCGACATGCCTTTTGAGGAGTCATTGCCAATAGTTAATTTGAACCATCCAATACTCTTGACTCTAGATGATGCCACCCTTCGTACTGAGTCTGTCCCAGCGCAAGAGCTTGTAAAAGTCGAATTGATTGATTTTGTTGGTGTTGATGAATTTGATTTGGTTTACCATCCTTATATCGTAGATTTTGTCAACTATTTGAAAAACAATCTATTGTGGAATGCGCACTTGGTTGAAAATAAATTTCTCAAAGGATTTCGACACTTGGTTTACTCAAAGTATTTATTCTTATGGCATGGTCGAATTCAATTCTTGATAAAGAGTTTAAATTTGAGTGGTATGTTCATTGTAGTAATTTTTGATGGTGTAATAAATGTTCGAATCCCACGTGTGGCTGAACACTCTTTCTTTCTCTCTCTTTTTCTTCTTTTTCTCTTTTGATGGTCCGGTATAGCCACTTGTCTCTAGCTTAAAGTTGCATGACTTGCTCTATGATGCTTTGAGTGAGAAATGGGGAGAAAAGTAGTACCCGTGTAATCGCGTGAAGATTTGGTTGTGTTTTACTTTCGGTTACTTTTGAGCCCGGATAACACAAGTCGGGCGGTTCTAATGTCATTTGTCTCTTAGTAGGTAGTTCGAGCTTAAGTCTTTTACATGGTGTACGTGCTACCATACCAGCCTTGGTGGATTGGGTCTAAAGTTGGAGTGAATGAGGCATTCAGGAGCCCTAAGCATGGGTGCGATTATGTGTCGCGGTTGTTAGTCCAATAAAGCTTTGACTATGACCCTGTGTGACTAGCTGTGGTTCCGTTGGACGAGCCAAAGGAGTCGACCTTGGAAGCCGTTCGTATGACGAAAGGAGACGGTGATGCAAAAGCCTCCAACTAGGTCAAGAGTTATACGGGGGTTGACATTCCCCCGGAGGTACAATTTTTTGTTCTTTCCCTCTCAATACTGTTGTTCTCCATGTTATGAGGACATAGCTCATTTCAAGTTGGGGGGGAGATATATATATATGCTATATATATGCTTTTATTCTTTGGTAAAAAATTTGCGTTTTTATTAGTGCAATCCTTCCGTAGTACATAATTTTTGTTATAACACAACTTGGCACATGCTCATTAAGTTCTTAAATGGCAAGAGTTTGATGTAATCTTGAGTGTTTCTCTACATTACAACTCGTTGCATGATTCAAGGATGAGTGAACTAGGTGTTGAGTGTGTTTTTAAGTAAGTTTTACCCATATCCTGTCATTTTTATCTAATACTCTTAGTTTAGGTATTTAATCTCATGTTCATGCCTAGTTGTGTTTTGATATCTATGTTGAATCGTTACGGAATCTATGGCGTACTTAGGAAGTGATACAAGGCAATCTTTCTTTGATTAAACCACAAAAGTGTCCCCTCGTCCTATTTTGTATCCTAGTCCGTGTCCTACGTTTTTCTCATTAACCAAGGGATCCGAATGTTCGGAGGGTGGTTTGGAAGGTGTGATACAATGTTGCAAGTGGTTTGGAGGTGTTTCGGGTGAATTACAAGTGATCGAGGCATGAAAGAGCCAAGGAAACAGTTTCTGTAGGAAACCTGAAAATTGTACCAATACCTCAAAAACTTGGTATTGGTACCATTTCAATCCAGTGGCAGACAGTTGGTTAGGTATTGGTACCTCAATTTTGAGGTATTGGTATTAAAGGTATTTTGACAAGTCCCAGGGCATTTTAAAGGCACGATTTTGGCTATTATATTTCAAACCCCTTGGCTGCCTCTCTCTCTATTCCTCCATACCCACGGACCAAAATCCCCATAACCACAAAAATCCACCAAATCTCATCTCAATCTCCTACAGAATCTTCAAACCCTCCATCAATTACAATGTTCTCCAAGGGTTCCAATGGGTTTTCAAGTTTCAATCCCTAATGCCAAGACCAAGCCGGCTCCAAAAGAGATGAAAGGACAACATGCTGAATAAACTCTTCTATCAGGACGTGGCTATTCTTAAATGTTTATGGAAAGGTGAGGAGAAGAGGAAGAAAGATAAGAAGGAAAGGAGGCAGCTAACTAGTAAGTGTTGCAAGTTTTTGTAAGGCTGGCAAGTGGCCTTTGACTTGGAAATTTTTGTGTCGGTGGCGGTCAAGGGTAGATAACCAAGTTAGATATGGCCACCACCCGTTTTGCTAACCGTTCTTTGTTAACCAAGGTCATTATATGCTAATGAAGTCCTTTGTTGATCCTTAGTACGCCTTGATTCCATGTTGGTTCAGAATATGATGTTTAACATAGTTAGTTTGTGGCATGCTTTTCTTTCGTAAATCAAGTTTTTAGTTGTTTAGTTATCATTTCTGTTTTTGGTGCTCTCCACATATGAGGCATAGCATTTTTGTTCACTATTGCCTACTTTTCGAGCACTTTTTGTGGGATATGGCTGTTAGTGGGTGCGTGCGTTTGTAATATTGGCATATCCTTTCTTTGGATGTAAATACAAGCCTTTTGTTACTTGCTTAGGACATGCTTTGCACTTAGTTATTCATTTTGTATCTATCTGCGAGTTGTGATATAGATGAACTGTGATCTTTGAACCCTTGCTAGTTTGGATACGGTATGAGCATGTTCCTTAGTTGTGTTGTCGGAAGGATTGTTAAGTTTTTAAATTGTTAAGTTTTTAAGTTTTATGTTTTGTTTGCTAGGGACTAGCAAAGCTCAAGTTGGGGGGCGTGATGAGCACCCAATATTGTAGATATTTGGTGCGACTAGTCCCGTATTATATTGGTTTAACTTGCATTTTTTTAGCTTTTATAGTGATATCGCACGCAAGGTATTTTTGTGTGCATTTCAGGTTAAACGTGCTTAAATTGAGGTTTTGCCAATCAACGTTCCGGGATGAACCAAGTGTCCAATTGCTCGCCAGTACTCATTTCATTATCACCAAAACCTAACAGTGTCACAAGAAGCCTCGGAGATTGGCCGGAGGTCAAGGTTGGCAAGGAACGTGCCAAAGTGGTTCAAGCGAGCCTAATGCATCGAGGATGGTTTCCGAGGACATCCGTGGGTCCAAGGCCATAAAGCATACCTCCGCCAAGTCCCGTTGATCATGTAATGAAGCATTGGAAGGCCGACGGGGCACGACAAGGCATGATGGCCTAAGCTGGCCCTGTTTTGCAGATTTCACACAGAGGTACCAATACCTCGTTTTTGAGCTATTGGTACCATCTTGTCAAATTGGAAGACAGTTTAGTTGGTACCAATACCTCGTTTTGAGCTATTGGTACGTACCCAAGCCCGTAGTGCAGATTTTTGTTAACTTTTCCAACCTTCCATTTATGGAAAGTTTCTACTTCTAGTATGTTTTGGGGATATTTTAGGGGCCTTTTTGTCCATTGTAAGGCTGATTTTATAACCTCTATAAATAGGTTTGTATGCCATATATGGAAGGGGATAGGCCATTAGTTAGTTTTAGGCCTTAGTTTTTCTTTCTTGCTTTTCTAGGAACTCCATAGCATTGCTCCAAGCTTTTGCATTCAATTCCTCAACAACTCAAGTAAGTTATGGATAGATGTTAAATTCTCGAGTGTTAATGTTGTAGCTACAAGTTTGGTCTCTATATAAATCAAGTTTATTCTAGTTTTTATTGGTGGATCATGTTTTCATTTCCTAGCATGTTTTCTACTCTTTTTGCCATGCGTGAGTAGTCGTTTGGCTAAGTCTCGGGATAATCTTTCCCGAGGACTTAGGTAGTTATTTGGTTCTCAAATCTTCGGGCTTTAAAGCATGGTTTACGGAATAGAGCTTAACTTGCATTTTTTTTCTAAGCAAGGGATGTTAACTACTCGGTAAAGCGTTTGTCAAGCGGTCTTGGCAAACGGCTCACCGAGTGCTCGTGGCCTCCTATGTTTTCAATAAATTTGTCAAACAAGTTGGTTCGCCTCCGTTAAATCATATCTTTCTTGAAACGTAGTCATTAAAGTTAAATTCTCCGGGCGTGAGCACGCGGTCGTGACTCTCGCCCGAGTTATATTGAGAACCGGTAACATCCTTTGTCAAGGGTTAGAAGATCCTTAGACTTGCCTCTTTAAGTTAATGAAGCGTTTTTCCTAGTCTTTTGCCTTGGCACTTTTCTCCGCTTCAAAGCAAACCTAGTTGGCCGCCTTGAACGCCGCATTCTACCTTTCCGACCTACAATCCGATTAAGCTATCATCGAATTCCCGTGGTACGATCCCGATTTTGCCGGTTTATTATGCTACCGACAATCTAGCCCTACGCTTGGGGTTTTTCTCAACCTTATTTGAAGGCGAGGTTTGAAGGCTAAGCAAGGTGGTACTCCTGTTACTTTGGATGAACTTTTTGATATGTTGGACCATGAAGATCAACAACTTAGTTAGGAATTCTCTACTGACAATGATATAGCCTCAGTTTTGGTTGCAACACATGGGAATAAGCATATTTAGGGTGCAATAACTGGTAATGCACAGACCTCTGCTTTGCAAAACTCTACTCCAGTTATTTCTCCACAGTCTCAGTTTGGTTTCTCTATGCCGTCTCAATTTGTGCCTTCTCAATTTGGTATTCCAATGAATTTTGGTGTGCCTACTGGTCCTTCTCAATTTCCTGTTGCTACATCACAATTTGTGCCACAAGCATCCTCAAGTTTTATGCCTATGCATCCGTTTTCCCAATCTTCTTTTACTCCTCAACCTTTTAGACCTTTCCCTAGAGGTAGAGGAAGAGGCCCCAAACTGCCGTGTGATCGATATTTGTGGGAGACAAAATCATACTACCAATTACTGCTATTATAGGGCACAAATTCATATTCCCTTTGATTTCTCTAGTCTTCAATGGAGGGGACCTACAAGTTCTGCTGCTCCCATTGGTATTCCCATGTATAGACCAAATATGCCCTTCAATGCCATGCAACCACATAGACCTTCAATGCCTATGGTCTCTCCTATTGCTTCCACGCCTATGATCTCTCCTACTGCTGGGACATCATCAACATAGCATGCACCATCACAGTAGCCTTTTGCTGGGTTTACTGAGGCATATGCTATGGCTTATATGGTACCAAGTTCAAGTTCTTCAGGAACAGCTAATGGTCTTCCTGGCCATGGTTCTGCTTCCTATGGGTTTACTGAACCATATGTTATGCCTTCAATGATACCAAATTCGTCTGGGTACCCACAAGGCTTTTATGGCACAGGGCAAAATCAATCCTCCTCAATCAATCACAATTCTTCTTCAAGCTATCCCTTTCAGCCTTGGTATTTTGACAATGGAGCAACACATCTTGTTACCAACAACTTGCAACATCTGAGTCAGCCACAACCTACTAGCATGGGAAATAGAGTCATGGTTGGTAATGGTTCTAACCTGCAGGTCACACATACTGGTAAAGGTTTGCTTCCCACACCAACTTCTAATTTTGTTTTGTCCAATATTTTGCATATACCTCATATCACTCACAATCTTCTTTCAGTGCACCAATCTGCTAAAGATAATCATTGTCTTCTTACTTTTGATTCCTCTGGTCTCATGATACAGAACAAGAATACCAAACAGGTTCTGTATCAGGGTCCATGTCACAAGGGTCTCTATCCTCTTCTGACCTCCTTTAAACAGTCTCATTCAGCAGAATCTCCCACAGCTTTTATGAGCACTTCCTCTTCTGCCACGCTATGGCATCAAAAACTAGGCCATCCTAGTCTTACTTTGTTTCAAGCTTTAATAAAACAATATGGCTTACCTGTTACCAAGCCACATTTGGTCAACTGTAAATCTTGTTACACAGCAAAGAGTCATAAACTTGAATTTCCTTTGTCTGTTACTCAAACTTGTGCTCCTTTTCAGTTGGTACATATAGATGTTTGGGGTCCATCTCCTATTCCTTCTAATAAAGGCTTTAGATATTATCTTTTGATTGTTGATGATTATACTCATTATAGTTGGTTATTTCCACTTCACTACAAGTCTGAAGCTAAACACACTATAGCTAATTTCAAGACTTATGTTCAGACTCAGTTTCACACAACTATTCAAACTGTTAGAAGTGATAATGGAGGAGAATTTGTTAACCATTTTCTGCTCTCTTTGTTTCTGACCTCTGGTGTTTTACATCAAACTACTTGTCCTCATACACCAGAACAAAATGGTGTTGTTGAAAGGAAACATAGACATCTTATAGAAACTACTATAGCTCTTCTTTTACAATCTGGTCTTCCCATTATTTTCTGGCTTGAGGCTTTAACCACTGCTGTTTTTCTTGCCAATAGACTTCCCCATTCGTCTCTTAAATTTCAGGTCCCCTTTTCTCTTCTTTTTAAGTCCAAACCAGACTACAAAATTCTGAAACCCTTTGGTTGTTGTTGCTACCCTTGGTTAAAGCCTTATGTTACACATAAGCTCTATCCTAAATCAACTCCATGTGCCTTTCTTGGGTATTGTGCTAATACCAAGGGTTATAAATGCTATGACCCTATCACTACTAACGTTTACATTTCTAGACATGTATGATTTGTTGAAGATGAGTTCCCTTACTCCATTCTTGTTTCTTCTTCTTTATCCTCTGAATCTGATTCTTCTTCTACATTTGCTGTGCCTTTGACAGTTTTTGATGATGTTGATATCTCTATGTCTGTAACCTTAGGTTCTAATTCTTCTCCTCTTATCTCCACACCTCAGATTGGGTCTACTACTTCATCTGAGTCTATCCATCATGTTGTCTATAATACTCCAGAAATGTCTCTTCCTTCATCAGATTCTCCTAATTAGTCCTACTCTTTTCAGACCTCACCTCATCCTTCTTCCCATACTTCCCTTTCCCCCTCCTCTTCTGCACCTGTTATTCCTGTTCCTTTCCCTCCTGTATCTACCACTTCTCATAACTCTCATACTATGACAACAAGGTCTAAAAATGGTATTTCTAAACCCAAAGTTCCCTTTAGTCTCACTGTGGTTGGGAATGACTTACCTTTACCAAAATTGACCCAACGAGTGAACCTAATCATTTCTCTGAGGCTATTAAACACTCTGTTTGGCAAAAGGCCATGGCAGAGGAGTATCAGGCCTTGGTTCAGCAAGGTACTTGGACTCTTGTACCTCCACCTTCCCATGCACATGTCATTGGTTGTCAATGGACCTATTGAATTAAGAGAAATTCTGATGGCAGCATAGCACCGTACAAAGCAAGACTTGTTGCTAATGGAAACCAACAAAATGAAGGCTTAGATTTCACAGAGACTTTTAGCCCAGTTATCAAACAACCCACTATCAGAATAGCTCTTAGCTTGGCAGTTCATTATCAGTGGGATATCAAGCAACTAGATGTTTCAAATGCTTTTCTTCATGGTATTCTAGAAGAGGAGGTATACATGAAACAGCCCCTTGGCTACAAAAATCCTCTTTTTCCTCATTATGTGTGCAAATTTGACAAGGCCTTTTATGGTCTAAGACAGGCACCAAGGGCTTAGTTCGCCATGTTCTCTGGTTTTCTTTTGAAGCAAGGTTTCGTTAACAGTAAAGCAGATGCATCACTGTTCACTTTGAAAAATGATCACGGGTTAACTTTGGTGTTGGTATATGTGGATGACATATTGATTACACGTGGGTAGTGACAGTGCATATATCTCTTCTTTGATCAAGACTCTCAGTTCTAGATTTGTGATGAAAGATCTTGGTTCACTTAGTTATTTTCTTGGTATTGAGGTATTGAACCATGGGTCTACATACATTTTGTCTCAAAGCAAATATGCCACAGATCTTTTGCTTAAGGCTGGGATGATTGAGTGTAAGCCCAGTCCCTCTCCTTCTTCCACCAAACCTACTGTCTTAGTCCCTGATCCTCCATTTCTAGATCAACATTGGTTCAGGCAAATAGTTGGTTCTCTTCAATACCTCACACTTACAAGGCCAGAAATATCTTTCGCTGTCAACTTGGCCTGTCAGCATATGCATGCGCCCAAACAAAGTCACTTAATTTATTGCTGTTAAGCGTATCCTGAGATACATAAAGGGCAATTTGCACCAAGGCCTTCATTTTGTTCCCAGTCCTTTGACTCTCACAGCATATACTGATGCTGACTGGGCTGGAGATCGATCACTTAGACTGTCAATCAACAACAGGTTTTTGTGTATTTTTGGGCTCTAACTTGATCTCTTGGTATGCCAAGAAACAACACACCATCGCTCGATCGTCAACAGAGGCAGAGTACAGAGCTTTGGCTCAAACAGTAGCTGATGTTTCTTGGATACAACAACTCATGACTGATCTCTTTATTCATTCTTCTTTACCGCCTGTGATTTGGTGTGACAACATATCTGCTATAGCACTTGCCTCGAATCCTATTTTTCATGCTCGTACAAAGCATGTAGAGGTCGACTATCATTTCATTCGTGAAAAAGTTTTGAACAAACAAATTCTGGTTCAGCACATTGGCAGTTTCGATCAGGTGGCAGATGTGTTTACCAAGTCCCTCTCAGTGGCTCGTTTTCAGTTCTTGAAGTCCAAACTTATGGTTGTTACCACACGCATCAGTTTGCAGGGGTGTGTAAGTCAAAATCACTAAGTGTTCTCAATCCACTTGATCTCTGCTTTGTTTAAGTTGCCATGTCAGCAGATTAGTTGAAGTCGGTTGAGTTGATTAGTTGTTAATCAAGTGTTTTCAGTTGGATTAGTGAAATGTATATAAAGCCAAGACTGGCTTCTCTTGTTATCATCGAACAAGTCATAAATGAGAAAAACTGAGTTCATGTTCTTATCTCTTCTCTCTCTCATCTCTTTCTCTCTCTCTCTCACTATTCTTTGTTAATTTCTTTATCTCTCTCATGTACAAGTATATGTTATATACATACGTGTGTACATATACATATGTATTATTTATGTGCCATTGTAGATTATATAGATTGTGTGAATGTGTAGGGAAAGATTACTGGTGAAGAAGGATGGACATCTCTGGGGCCATGAGGGCCACAGGGATGGTCACAGAGGCCATGTGAGACATCATACAAGGCTGACGGACCTGTAATGGAGATAACTGTTCATTATAGTCAACTTAGCCCAGTTTCAGATACAAAATATATCGATGCAATTTCATTCCAAAGTGAAAGTTGCGATGGCATTCTTATAGGATGCTCCGAGATAATTGGCAGTTCCCGTGGCAAAAGGACTAAAAAGGTTTGACCGTGAGTGTCACCCTCTTCAGCTTATTTCATAATTGCAAAACATTAACCTAAAAATTACTAGATCTTTTTTGTTCGATATTATTAATGCATCTCTAGCCTTTTACTAGTATATTTTGATATTTTTTTGGACCCACCAAATAAATCAGAAGCAAATACTCCCTTTGTCCCTATTTAATTCTCCATTACGGTTTTGCATGCATTTTCAACTGTTTATATCTCTTGACGTGTATTACGTTTTATGTTTTTGAAATCATTGTCTTATAAAAAAAAATTGATATCTATCAAATTAGCAAGATTCATATTGTATATTTTTAGTAATATACGTCGAGAGATATAAATCTTTGAAACCGCACGCAAAATCATAGTGGACAATTAATAGGGACGGGGGAGTAGTAACATATGAATGACATCTCTTTTTTCTTCTCTCTCAGTTTATTAGCAATGAGAAGTATCTGGAGCCGTTCTAGTATTGCACGTGGGTCCTACATGCATCCGACGATTTTGAAAAATCTATGCCCCGATCTGTTCACTTCGGTTTTGTATCTGTAGCATATGTAAAATGTTTATGATCTTTATAGGTGAGACGAATAGACAAATGAATTATTCAACAACAAAAATAAAACTACTACAATGATCTCATATGGTTTTCATTTTTATTTTTTACAGGAGTCTAATTTATACTTGCACTTGCTTAGGTTCGGATCGACAATTCAGTAGAGCAACTCTTGTCCATAAGCTTGACACACAATACTTTTTACACGACATCTCTCACTTTTCATACAAATATAAATAAATATGGGCCAATTGGTCCATTTGATGAAAAAGATACTACTTTTTCCATGCCAATGGATGTTGGAGTCATCGTTGGATTCCATGGATGTGAAGAAGTAGACGGCAGCAACCGCCTTTCGGCAATTGGTGTATTTGTGATACCCAAAGCCAAGAGTTTGCATTCAATTCAAGACCCATATTCCGGGCCAAGTAAGGACAGGGTCAGCTTTCTATTCCTTCTAGTTTTCCATCTCTTCGTAAAATCAAATTCTCATGATCATTTTTTCTCTATTTATACTCATTTTTCCTCTTTACTTACATTAATCTTTTCTAAGAACCATTTTCGTGATAGCTATATTCTAATGTGAGTCAAACAGATTATTTGGAAATTATTCAACAGAAAATTACGTGCAAGTATAGAAAATTACTCCTAATACCATCAAGATCAAGGATTAAGCGCGTTTTGCCACTGAGTTAGTGATCCATTGAATCTACAAAATCCTTTTTTGGTTTTTTTTTGCCAATTGAGGAAGAAGGATTATGCGTGTTTTTCATAACGTGCAAATATGACGTTTTGTTGAGATCCGAATATGCCCTCCGCGTGACATTATCCAGGCCTATTCAGCCATTAGAAAATTATTCAATGCTTATGGAGCATTGCTATATATGTACGGAAAATAGTGTTAGAAGGAGTTGGGTGTTTTTGTTATTTTGCCATTCGTTAGACATAATCTATTCTATTCTACGGGACTTCGGGAGGGGGAGGGGTGCTTATAGGAATCGAACTCTACCAATGTGCATAAGAGTATAAGGGAGATATCAACTGCACTCTACTCCATTTGCGGAAGAGTTGGGTGAACGGTGTGGAAATAACGTGACTAAAATTGAGGCTAATCGATCTTGTAATATTGATTTCCAACTTCAGTCATGTCAGCACAAACTGACATGTTATTGGTTGATTTACAGAAGATAGAAGAAGAGCTAAAGTCAAAAATCAAAGAGCTAGAGGACAAGGAGGGTGAATTTGTAATGAAGGTGAAAGAGGTGGATGCAAAGAATGAAGTGTTGAGGAAGAAGAACGAAGAAATGGAGAAAGCGGTTGGTTCACCAACTTAATTTTATGTGAGGTTTTATTTTATTTTTTTAACAGCAAGGAAACATATTTTATTAATCTTTGACTAAAGCATATACAGATTAAAGGGACACGAAGCATAACGCCATCACAACTGGAAACAAAAACTAAGCAAGGTTGGCACCCAAGCCTCTCGACGATGATATGCATGATTTTGTACTGCATACAGTGTAAAAGTTGTTTGGTGTATATACAAGTTTTTTTGCAGTTTTAAAATGAACAATTAAGTGCTTTGTTAAATTACAACTGACTCGAAGTTTAGATTATAAAAGTATTAAGGTTTGATACTTTGATGTAGCTTCAATCTTTTGCTAATATTAGTCATTTCTCATCCATATGTTACTAGGAGGAGTACAATTTGTTACAGACAATTCTTAAAGGAACATAAATTCGTGGTTGTGTTCTGCTTTTTAAAAAAAGGAACTTCTAAAAAAGGAAGGTAATTTCAAGCTAAAAAATAATGTGTTTACGCAAATAATTTTTCTATCAATATATATCTTATTTGATAGATCTCATTGAGATCTTTTAAACGGTGCAAACAAAATTAAATTTTTATTTTTATTTTCATTATATTTGAGCTTGAAATTACTTTCATTTTAAAAAGAAGGTTGAAAAATTATCTCCCACCCCTTTAATTACTAAAGACTAATTTACAGATTTTTAACCTCAAAATACCTTTCTACTTTACTAGAGATCAACACTTAAAAAATACACATTCAAAAACCAAAATACCCTTCTTCTGCTTGACTTTCAGCTGGACACCCCTAAAATCTTTCATAATCTACTGAAACATTTTCTCCAAAATTAATTGATGATCAAACATTCTCGATCCCCCTCTATATCTCTATACCGTTCCAAATAAAACTAAAAAAAAAGGGAAAATGACAGGCCAGGACGTGTTTTGATAATTAATACTCACCAAGGACAAGATAAGAACATTTGTTAATGCTGAAAATGTTCTTAACATGTATTAATTATCAAAACACGTCCTTGGTCGTCATTTTCCCAAAAAGAAAAGAAAAATCTCTATACCATTCTTCTCACTACCTCTATATTTCTTAAGATGGCTGATTTACAGAAGACAGATAAAGAGTTCAAGATAGAAATCAAAGAGCTGAGGAAAGAAATGAAGGAGGTGACAGCTGAGAATGAAGTGCTGAGGAAGAGTAACGAAGTAATGGAGAAAAAGGTTGAGTAAGCCATGCTTTTATGCATGATTTTACACTACATTTTAAAAGTTGCTTGGTTAATTTGCATACAATTGTTTGCAGTTTTGATATGAATAATTAATTGGTTTGTCAAATTAATTAAAATCAACTTGAAGTTTTGATTAGACAAACATTAGAGTTAAACAACCTTGCTACGGACTCACTGAACGGTGCATGCGAGATCAATTCCGTGTCCCAAACGGATGACCCGAGCTACTCAATAGTTTAAAAAAACTGAGTGGGTCTATGAAAAATTAACTCAATCTGATATATGTAGGTGTTCGATTCAATCTTTCAAATTTTCATTCAAATTATAAAACCTGAATGAAAAATCAGTTCAATCCGTTATATTACTCTGTATGGATACGTGGAGTAATATGTATTTTACTATTTTATAAGTTGTAACAGAGAGAAATGTGTAATTTACAGCTCAGCAAAATTCTTTGGAAACTTTATTTTATTTTTTATTTTTTTTGTATTTGAAAATTTGATTTGAGTAATTTCATTATTGGTTATGTTAGCACGGGACTTATGGTAGTCCATAGGGTATATCAACCAAAATGGTGCTTTAAAAATGAGGCCTAGCACAATGATTGATCTTTTTTATAAAAAATAAAAAGTAAGGAGTAGTTGGCGGGCAATGCTTGAGTTTAACCTTTGAAGGCAAGTATAGTATTAATTTTCTGAGGCCCCGTTTGATAATTTGATTCGGTCATGGGATTGGACTAATAGTCCCTTTGGATTATGAATTTCTTGTTTGGTAACACAAATGGCTCCGGATTGTGAATCCTAAGGGATGAGGAAGCCGGACTTTAGAGGCTCCGTTTGATAAAGCTATTAAGGGTTGGGATTGGATTACTAAGCCGAAGGTATTAACAATACTGCGTTTGGTTTCCAAAATTGGTTCGGATTCGTAGTCTGTTGGGATTACAAAGCCGGGGATTAGGGGGTATTAACAATACCCCGTGGGACTTGGTATTCATAGTCCGAACCCAAACCCTTCTCATTACCAATCCCTTCTCATTACCAATTTCTTCTATCAATCCAATCCCATCATCTAATCCCATCTCAAACAAACATGATATTAATAATCCCATCATCTAATTCCATCCCAAACAAACATACTCATTATCAATCCTTTCTCATTACTAATCCCATCTCCGTACGAATCTCAATCCTAATCCCATCTCCTTACGAATCTCATCCATCTATTACTGTTATCAAACGGGGCCAGAAAGTATTAGCAATACCCCTTGGGACTTGGTATTCATAGTCCAATCTCAACTCCTTCTCATTACCAATCTTTTCTCATTATCAATTTCTTCTATCAATCTAATCCTATCATCTAATCTCGTCATAAATAAACATACTCATTATCAATCCATTCTCATTACCAATCTCTTCTCATTACCAATCCCAATTCTAATCACATCTCTTTACGAATCTCATCCATCTATCACTGTTATCAAACAGGGCCAAAGTATGCCTAGTACTTCTAACCAGTGAGACTGTAGATGATCTTTTGTTTGATTAATTTGATATCAGGGCAACAATATTTCGTGTTGTGTTAATGTGCAGATCAAGATGATCGTTGAAGGAGGGATACCTTTAGGGCCATGGGGAGGTACAGGGGGTTCACCCTGGACTTACAAGACTAACGTCGCGCCTGTAATGGAGATAACTCTTTGTTATGGAGCAATTATTGATTCTGTTTTATTCACAAATAAAAGCTGCAATGGCGATGTTATAGGATGCTCCAACAGAATTGGCGGTCCAGGAGGCGAACATCATAAAACGGTATGACCATTACTCTCTTTTGTTTATTCACAGATTAGGACAAATCACATGTATCCAAATCTGTTCGATACACGTGGGTCCCATACACGTCAAACAATTTTAGACTCATTTGTGTCCAAATTTAGCACTTTCATTTGTGTCTGTAGCATTTTTTTGATTTTTCTAATCTTTATTGTCAAGACGAATATAAAGTGATTTTTTTAACTAAAATCCCAAGGGGTAGCTCAAGTGGTCATAGGGATGAGCTGTAAACCCAGGCATTCTGAATTTGAAACTTGACAACCTCTTGTGAATTTTTTAATTCCGGCGTGGATGGCTCGTCTTGGACCCGACCGCAGAGGGAAATAGTCAAGGTGTGCATAAACTGACCAAAAAATCCCTAACTGTCAGCCAAAAAAATAATAATAAAAGAATTATTTAACCAAAAAAATCGATAATTTATGGTGTTTGTTATTTTAATTTGCTTATGCATTCCAAGCAAAGTCCTAATTTATACTTGCACTTCTTTAATTTAGCATCAACAGTTCACTAGAACAACTCACGTTGATACGCTTAACATACAAAAACCTCTATGGAGAAGAGATAATCACATCTCTCTACTTTCAGTCAAATCGAGATAGCTATGGGCCCTATGGTACGGTATGTGGTCGTTCTATGTCCATTCCAATAGAAGGTGCAGTCTTGGTTGGATTCCATGGACGTTTTGGAACCTTCCTTAATGCAATTGGTATATTCTTAGCACCCAAAAGTACTCAATAGTTCGCACAAGATCAACTTCTATTCCCTCTACCTATTTATCTTATCTCACGATAGAGGATCCTGATTTCTAATTAGTACATGTACCTCAACTGATAAATTGACATTTTTTCACAGGCAAGCGGAAGTTAATTAATTTGCTCCACCTAGAGGAAATCTGATCGGCACATAATTTTCCTTCTAATGCTGGCTGGTGGGAAGGCTATCGGTTTCTTTAGAGTGTATCTTATTTACATGACATAGGGGTACTTCACCTAAGTATCTTTGAAGATTCGTTTTAATTGCATTTTTGTTCCAACCTTGATATGCCCGTAGTCTTATGTCCAAGGTAAGTTTTCTAGTGCTTATTCAGTTTGTTCTGTGGAGATTTTTGTTGGATTAAAATTGTAGGTATTCATTTCTATAAGTCCTTTTTTTTTTTGCTCGGCAAAAGGAAATTTTATTAAGCTCGAAAGGATATATCGAGGGGGAAGGCTGAAGAGCATAAGTGCTTGGACTCAACCGGGGGAGGGGGAATGTAAATCATCCAACACGAAGTTGAATGATATACGCCAAAACAGATTACAACTTTAGCAACTGGATACCATCTAAAAACATTTTGAAATCCTCCACGGAGTACATCCTAACATTGAATTTAACTTTGATCCACATAGCCACCTTGAACTTAATAATATCCACCACCTCCTATGAGTTTATAGCCGCATTCTTAAAGATACACCCATTCTGCATCACCCAAATGGACCAGATTGTTGCATAAAAACACACTTCCCACATATGTTTTTCTAAGTTGCGATAACTATTATCAAACCACCAGCCCATGAGACCCACGGCTGAGGATGGGCAGACCCAATTGGTGTGCCACCAACCATGATTTGCAACCAAACAAACCAAGAAAATGGCAGTGAAGAAACAGATCGTTGGGGGTTTACAGATGCAGGGAGCAAAAGGGGCACAAGTGATCATTCATGGTAATATTCCTACTCATAAGAACAGACCTTGTGGCCAACCTCTCCTAGATAGCCTTCCACGCCAAAATTTCGACCTTAGGGGGGCATAAGTTCTTCCACACAGAGCCCAGAATTGAGTTTCTATCCAAATTCTGCACTTCCCACTGCTCATACACCGACCTTACCGTGAAGTTCTTACTTTGCATCCATCGCCATTGCACAGAGTCAGGCTTGGACGGATCCAAATGATAAGATTGCAATCTTAATTTCAAATTCGTTAGCATCACCTCCTCCCTGTCACGCAAATCACCCTCTCACTGGGCAGTTTGGCAGCCAACTCCTCTGATCTAATTTATATTTATCTCGCACCACTCTCACCCATAGGGAGCTGTTGTCCTCGTTGAATCTCCACCACCATTTAGCAAGCAATGTTAAGTTTTGTTGCAACAGTCTCTTCACTCCTAGGCCACCAGCCTCTTTCTTCTTTACTATACTTTCCCATTTAACCAAATGCAACTTCTTCTTATCGATAGTATCACCCTAAAAAAATTGACGATGCAGTTTCTTCAATTTTTTCGCCACTGCCACTAGCATCTTAAAAATCAACATAAAGTATACAGGTAGGTTGGTCACGTTGGAATTAATCTGATTGAGTCTTCCACTAGCGGACATAGCTCTGTTTCTCCATAAGCTCAACTTTTTTTGGGTTCTATCAATCACTGGTTCCCACATTTTCACACTCCTAGGATTTGCTCCCAACGGAAAACCAAGGTATTTGATCGGCAAAACTTCAACTTTGCACTCCATCACTTGAGCAATGGAGATCACATCTTGATGACTAACATTAATACCACACAAAGAGCTTTTTGAATAGTTTACCTTCAAGCAGGACATCAATTGGAAATTTCTTAAAATCCTTTTGATGTTACACATCTCTTCATTATCAACATTGCAGAATAAGATCGTATTGTCCGCAAATTGAAGATGAGATAGCACTAATCCATTACGACCCAACTCCACCCTCTAATAATTCCTTTCGCCTTAGCTCTTTCCAACATGATATTGAGAGTCTCTGCTACAATATTAAAAAGAAAGGGAGAGCAAGGATCCAATCGTCTAATGCCTTTCTGAGTATTAAACTCCCTCGTCGGCGACCTGTTGATTAGAATAGACATCGAGACTGAAGGGCAGCATTCTTTGATCCAACCACACCATGTATCTCCAAAGCCCACTTTCTAGAGCATATCCAACATAATGCCCTAATTGACACAGTCGTATGCCCTTTCGAAATCCAACTTCAAAAGAAGTCCCCCTCTGGCCTTTTTTCTTCCAGCTATGGATAATCTCCGTGGCAAAAAGGACCCCATCTAAAATTTGTTCACCCCCAATAAAAGCAGCTTGAGCCTCACCTATAACCGATGCAATATGACTCTTCATTTTGATTGCTAAAACCTTAGACAGAATTTTGTATATCCAACCGACCATACTAATGGGCTGAAATTCTCTGAAAGAAGTGGGGCACTCAATTTTAGGGATTAAGGATACAAAAGTAGCATTAATACCTCTAGTTAACTTTGTGTTGGCATGAAATTCTGAGAAAAATTGCAGGATGATAGGTTTCATGAACTCCCAACTCTTCTTTACAAAGGAAAAATTAAAACCATCCGGTCCTAGAGCCTTATTATTATTGCACCCTTTCATACCTGCCATGATTTCCCCATCCTCAAACTTTTTCTCTAATTGGTTAGTTACATATTGGGATAAGATTCTTGGAAAGTCTCCCCCCAAAACAGCTCTGCATATCCTTTCCTCCATAAAATTAGAACTGAAATAGTCGACAGCTGCTTCCTTAATGTCCACTAGATCTTCCAACAATCTTCCATTCACCAAAATAGACCATGTTGCTTTTAAATCTGTTATTTGCTATTGCTTGGAAAAATCTGGTATTTTTATCCCCCAGTTTCAACCAATTCACCCTAGATTTCTAGCACCAGAGAGATTCCGAAAGTTTAGACATCCTCCAGAATTCAGATTTTGACTTAGAGTTTGCTGCTTTCTTATCAGCTGTGAGTTGCCTGTCCTTTGCTAAAATATCAAATTGGTGAAGTTCGGATTCAATCTCATGCAAAGCACAATTAATATCCCCAAACTCTTCCTTATTCCAAGTTTTCAGCTTAGCTTTGATCGCCCTCAATTTCTGGAGAAGAATAAAACCAGCCCATCCTTCCACCTATACACTGTTCCATGTTTCCTCAGCTAGCTTTAAACACCTTGGGTTAGATAACCATATATCCATAAACCTAAATGGTTTTGGACCCCAATCTCAATTATCATCCGAGATCAAAATAGGGCAATGATCAGAAATCAATCTAGGTAAACCCTATTGAAGAATTTTGAACCTCATACTCCATTCCAAAGAGCAAAGAAACCTATCCAGACGGCTATGAAGTGCTTGGTCTTGGTAGTTTGTCCAAGTGAATTTCCTATCGAACATTGGGAGATCACAAAGTTCCATGGAGTTGCAGAACTCAATGAAATCTCTCATACCTCTATCCAACCGCAAACACCCCACTCTTTCACTGGGCATTTTGATTTCATTAAAATCCCCCCTATACACCACAGTTCACAACTATTAGGTTTGAGCCTCATCAGCTCCTCCCACAACCCCCTGCGACCAACCACTTCATTTGGGGCATATATATTCACCAATACATAAGAAAAATTATTAAGTAGAATCCCCTGTAACAAAATAAAAGACCTATGCTTTGTAATATTCGAAACCCGAAAAAAATTATTTTTCCATATGGTAAGAAGGCCCCAGGTGCTCCCACTGAGCTAGAGCAAGCAAAATCAAAGCTACTACCTCCCCTCAAATTTTGTATATCTGCCCTGTATATTGAGCCCAGTTTAGTTTCCTGCACAAAAATCATGTCGAGCTTCCTCCACTTGATGAGCTTGTACAAAAATCTTTTCTTTATAGAACTTTCCATTCCCTTATATTCCAAGAAATTATCTGCATTAATAAAGAGATTTCTGAATACGCACCTCCATATAGGCAAAACAGCTACGCCTCTCCATCCCACACCAAGGATCAAACACATTCCTCAGCTTCCACTTCAATCATCCTTCTGAGAAACTACCCATCCGCAGGTGTATACCGAACACCCAACTCAACACTGATCGCCATTGTTGCTCTAACCTCTCTTTCAATAGGAGAAGTACTTTGTAGGGTCTCCCCAAACGAAGATGAGGAGCAGCTCCGACTTCTAGCTCCTCTCTGCATCTCCTCCTAGATGAGATTAGGCCATAGGGGCCATTGGGATGTTCACAAAGTAGTCGATGTGAGGCATCCTACAAGGCCAAATGTGTTTACGTCCATTTTTGGCCAAATTCTAAAAAGGAATTTGTTAAACGATTAATGGCCGAAATTGTTGTTTTGGGCCTTGGTTGAATTAGGCCTCAATTGAATTAGGCTTTTGGTAGAATTTATAGTGGACCACGATTAGGCCGAATTGAATTTGGAAGGCCTAAATAGAGTTTGAAAATTGATTGAGACGCATTATTTTGGTGTATTGCTCAATTAGTTAAAACCCAAGCCCAAATCAATAAAGGTCTAGGTTCATTGTCAAGCATGGGCCTATGTAGTCCAATTAGTTAAAGGCCTAAATTCATTTTTCAAGTCTGGGCCCATTTTGTAAAGGCCATGATTAATTAGCTCCGGAATTATTTCGGCCCAATAATGAGGAGCACAAAATAATTTACTTAGGTCTACATAGCTCACCACTTAAGGGTGACAAAGTCAAAAAGGCCATAAGCTACTTAGCCATGTCTGCATTAGCTGCTTAAAGGCCTAGGAGATTCTCATTAGCAAGTATAAACAAGCAGCTCAAGGCTTGCAACCGTTTTCCTTCAGCATGAAGCAAGGCTTAGGGCACATGGCAATTATGCACGGAGACAGCCCAAGCAGCTCAGGCCTACACAAGCAGTTGCAATTAGTAGCTCAAAGGCCTAGAAGGTTCTGTATAAGCAGCTTACAAACAGCTTAACTAGGCGTACTTGGTCTTTTGTTGTAGGAAAAGAGGGTACAAGTTTCAAGAATTCTCTTTGTGTTGAGTCTTCTTGCGGAAGGAACCACTTTAGGGCCAATCAAGGTCGAAAAGTGGCTGAAAGTTCTGGGTCTTTGCAAAAGATTTCAACCTTTAACCTCAAAGAACCCTTATTTCTCTTTTGGGTTAATACCCATGCAAAAAGAGGTAATTCAGGCTTGAAATAAGTTGATTTCAGGCCTAAAGCTAGTCATGAAGCCGGAATCTTGGAGTATGAAGCAAAGAATAGGGCCACATGGCATTCATGCATTGATCTAGCCTAGGTAAGCAGCTCAAGACCTGGAACTGCTGCATATAAATACCAAATTTAAAGGCCTTGACAAAGGTCCCAGCACCAACAAGCCCACGGGTTATCCAAATTACATTTCAATTATCTTTCAACTATTTTTATCTTTTGGTCCCAGAACCAACAAGCCCAGTGCTTACTAAATTTACCTTTCATTTACTTTCCAGCAAAGTATTGTATTTCCTTTCAATCTAGCCTAGCCTAGATCTTGTTGTTTACTTCCTTGTACCCAAACTTTGTTAAGTCGTTAATAAAGTTTGTTTCATCTTTATCTTTCAGTCCTTTCATTTTCGTTTCCCATTTTCTAACACCGGTTAGGAAATTTTAAGTTCTTTGTCGTTAAAGGCAAACCACGAACCATATACGGCCATACCCCTTTTGGTCGTATGCAACACGAAGTCAGATTTTGAGGCACAAAGGCCTTGGAAAACAGTTTGGATTGCAATCCAATCCTAGCACGCCTGCTACTCTAGCCGATTTGGTTTTGCACTGTTGTGGAGACATAGACGGGCCTATAATGGAGATAACTGTTCATCATAGCCAACTTAGCCCAGTTTCAGATACAAATCATGTCTATGCAATTTCATTCCAAAGTGAAAGTTGCGATGGCGTTGCTATAGGATCCTCCGAGTTTAATGGCAGTTCCCGTGGCAGAAAGACTCATAAGGTTTGACCGTGACTGTCACCCTCTTAAAGATAAAAAGCCTCAATTTGAATCCTCTACGGCTGCTTCGATTGTGTGGATGATGCTCAAACCTATATAATCTCAAGGCTTGTAAATATTGCTTTTTATTAGGCCTATTTATACCAATAAAGGCATGTATTCAGGGCTAATCGTAGAAAAAGATAGAACCATGAAAAGGCTTGGCAATAAGGACTAAAAATATGTTGGAAGGCCTGAACTCTAGCTCGAAGTGTTAATGATTCAGGCCTACTCATCAAAGAGCTCAAAAGGCCTTCATCTCTGTGGAAAAAATGCCTTCATACACCAATTTGAGGCCTGGAAATAAGGCCTTAAAGTACGTTGAAAGGCCTAAAAATGTGGTTCAAGCCTAGATAAAGAGCTTAAAGGGCCTTTTTGTGCCAATATAGTGTTCAGGCTAGGCCTAATTGTAGAGAAACCAAAAGGGCTTGGCAAAAAGCATTAAAAATATATTGGAAAGCCTGAACCTCTGCTTGGAACTCGCATGATAGTAATTCAGACTTGCTCAATGAAATAAAAAGGCCTCCATCTCTCCAGAAAAGGCCTGATAAACCTCTAATAGTGCCTACTCAATGACTGGTAGGCCTTGGCCGAATATTTTAGAAATACTTGTTCGGCCTTTGAAAGACTTTTCTTTGCTTAGCCCCTTTTACTACCATGATGTTTTTGCATAAGCCAAGTGAATAACACTTGCTTTTGATGTGCCCCACAATTCCACAATTTTAAGGCCTACAATTGGCCTACGCTTGTAATGCCTTTTGGTAGGTCAGACAATGCCAAAAAGGCCTTCGTGATCAAGCCCTAAAGTGTCATCGTTTTCTTCCTCTTCATGTTGTCCCTCCTGTTCTAGAATGGCTGTAACATGCAATTCAGACCTGCCTATAGGGCTGATGGCAGGCTTGAATCGTTCCTGACCTGCATCAATGATCTGTTCATCTCTCAGGGCTGAATTTGGAGGTAGTAACCCTTTAGAGACTTGAGACAACATCTCAGATGGGAAAATGGGCTGATCTTAGCTTGCCTCATGATTGGACTTTCCATGTTTTGGTTTATCTCAGGTTTGAGATCTTGTTCCCCTTGCGCTGAAACATGCCTATCTTTTTGCTCCTCTTGGTCTGGAAAAGATATGCTAAAACAAAGAATTGAGGCATGTTTATGGTTCTGTTTTTTTATACACGCCTTGATCCTAAAAGTAAAGAATCAAGGCATGGGGGCATTGTTTACACCCATTTTTGGTCAAATTCTAAAAAGAAATTTGTTAATGGATTAATGGCCGAAAATGTTGTTTTGGGTCTTGGGTTGAATTAGGTTTTTGGTAGAATTTATAGTGGGCAGGCCGAATTGAATTTGGAAGGCCTCAATAGAGTTTGAAAATTGATTGGGCTGCATTATCTTGGAGTATGGCCCAATTAGTTAAAGCCCAAGCCTAAATCAATAAAGGTCTAGGTTCATTGTCAAGCTTGGGCCCATGTAGTCCAATTGGTTAAAGACCTAAATTTGTTTTTCAGGTCTGAGCCCATTTTTTACAAGCCAAGATTAATCATGTCTGGAATTATTTCGGCCCAATAATGAGGAGGATTAAATAATCCTCTTAGGTTTGGAAAGCTCACCACTCAAGGGTGACAAAGTCAAGGAGGCCATAAGCTATTTAGTTATGCCTGTAGAAGTAGCTCAAAGGCCTAGAAGGTTCTCACTAGTAGGTATAAACAAGCAGCTCAAGGCCTGCAGCCGTTTTCCTTCAACATGAAGCAAGGCTTGGGACACATGGCAGCCATGCACAGAGACAGCCCAAGCAGCTCAGGCCTATACAAGTAGTTGCAATTAGTAGCTCAAAGGCCTAGAAGGTTCTGTATAAGCAGCTTACAAACAGCTTAACTAGGCCTGCTTGGTCTTTTGTTGTACGAAGAGAGGCACAAGTTTTAAGGATTCTCTTTGTCTTGAGTCTTCTTGCAGAAGGAACCACCTTAGGGCCAATCATTGTCGAAAAGTGGCTAAAAGTTCTGGGTATTTGCAAAATATTTCGGCCTTTAACCTCAAAGAACCTATATTTCTGTTTTGGGTTAACACCCATGCAAAAAGAGGTAATTTAGGCTTGAAATAAGTTGATTTCAGGCCTAAAGCAAGTCATGCAACTGAAATCAAGCAAAGAATAGGGCCACGTGGCATTCATGCATTGATATAGCCCAAGCAACTCAAGCCTAGATCGGAAGCAGCTAAAGCAGCTCAAGGCCTAGAACTGCTGCCTATAAATACCAAAATTGAAGACCATGGCAAAGGTCTCAGCACCAACAAGCCCACAGCTTATCCAAATTACAATTCAATTATCTTTCAACTATTTTTTTCTTTCGATCCCAGCACCAACAAGACCAATGCTTACTAAATTTACCTTTCATTTACTTTCCAGCAAAGTATTGTATTTCCTTTCAATCTAGCCTAGCCTAGATCTTGTTGTTTACTTCTCTGTACCCAAACTTTGTTAAGCCGTTAATAAAGTTTGTTTCATCTTTATCTTTTAGTCCTTTCATTTTCGTTTCCCATTTTCTAACACTGGTCAAGAAATTTTAAGTCTTTTTTCGTTAAAGGTAAACCACGAACCATATACGGCCATACCCCTTTTGGTCGTACGCAATCTACTCAACACGAAGTCAGATTTTGAGGCACGATGGCCTAAGAAAACAATTTGGACTGCAATCCAGTCCTAGCACGCCCGCTACTCTAGCCGATTTGGTTTTGCACTTTTGTGGAGAAATAGATGGGCTTGTAATGGAGATAACTGTTCATTATAGCCAACTTAGCCCAGTTTCAAATACAAATCATATCTATGCAACTTCATTCCAAAGCGAAAGCTACGATGGCGTTGCTATATGATGCTCCGAGTTTATTGGCAGTTCCCATAGCAAAAAGACTCAAAAGGTTTGACCGTTACTGTCACCCTCTTCAGATATCCTTGGAAATTTTCTTGAGAATTGAGATGGATCGAAGCCGACTGAATATTTGTGGAGTAATAATTGTGATTTTTTGGCTCCGGAATCATCTAGCCAATTCAAGAGGTTTCGCCGTTTCGGTGCTCCTTTTTTTCCTTTCAGCTAATGACGTGTTTAAGGGGTTTGTGTGGTGAAGTCAGTGTTTGCTGAGCGTGAGTTAAATGAATAGGGTGAGAGTGCAGTCCCTTTGGGGGTTGCCGGGTAAACTGGCCGTGAGGTGAGGGGAGAGTAGATGTGAGGAAAAATAGAGATGTGGGGGCAAGTGAAAAACATTGCATAAAGCCATGGTATTAGGAGCTTGAGAAGGATTTTTCATCTCGCATCGTAGTTTTCTATTTTTCATATAGTGGAATTTCTCTCTCTTCCGTGGAGAAGGCATTTGGGCTGAACCAGGTAAATAATTTGTGTTCTTATTTGTGCGTGTGTAATGTTGTTACGCTTCTGTTGCAGATGGGATCGATAAAATTTCCCAACATGAAGTTGGGATATCAAGTTCACTTTCTTAATGAAAACATCTGGCAATGACAAAAGCTAGCTCTAGGTAGTATGTGAGATCAAATTATAATTAGGTGGAGAGACCAACTTTAATTGTAATAGATCATAACAGTACCTATCCACCCAACTAGCAAATGAATGGTGACAATATTGTTTAATTGGTTAAATTCGGAGCCCAACATGAGAGAGAGAGAGAGAGAGAGAGAGAGAGAGAGA
This sequence comes from Rhododendron kiyosumense, assembly GCA_019656275.1. Lineage (NCBI taxonomy): Eukaryota > Viridiplantae > Streptophyta > Magnoliopsida > Ericales > Ericaceae > Rhododendron > Rhododendron kiyosumense. Next base: position 28,086 of record BPLS01028641.1, on the reverse strand, counting down.
GAGCATTCTATTCTGATATACTGATCCCAATCGATGCACCACCTCGAGTTTCAATCCGTGTTGCCAACTGATCAACCACCTTCGATATTTGTGTTCCCAATTGATACACCACCTCCGGTAGTTTTTTGCTCGGCACCACCTCCGGTATTCATGTTCACAATTGATCCACCACCTCCGACAGCTGTGTTCCCGAATGACGCACCACCTTGGGATTTTGCCAACATGTGGTACACAAAATTTATAGTTGTGGTGCCAATCGATACAGGAGCACCAATATTCGAGCTCCCAAGGAATATACCGCCTTCCATAGACGAGTCCCCAGTTGATACACCACCTCCGGTATTCGCGTTCTTGTCACCATCTGATGCTCCTCGCGGCTGATTGGGTAGCTCCGATTCCCCATCTGGATACACGGGAATAGAAGACAGTTTTTAATGTGATATCAGTTATTTTATTTTATTTTTTTCCCTCTCTTCTCTGTTTATCACCATGATTAGATTAATAGCAACAAACCTTGCCTTGCAACTCAGCTTGGTAATCAGTTGCCTTTGCAAGCTTTTCAAAGTGACACGAAGTAGTATCAGGAGCGCCAAGAGAGTCTGATTTCTCTAAAGTACTTCGCCGAGCTAAAAACACAAACAAGGGGAAAACACATCAGTGTTGACTAATTCATGTTTTGCGACATGAGAAGCTGAGGACTCATAGAAATTTACACCATATGAATATGTTTCAGCACATGAAAGTACATAAGATAACTTTAGCTCAGGAAAATTTTCCATCGACCAATATTTTCGTGGCCCTATGTCTTAGGATTGACACACACATGCACGATTTACGAGTATAAAACAGTAAAAAAATCAACACAGACATATACATGATTCTCCAATACCGGGTACGCCCACGGGAGTGAGAGCGGCTGCTTGGTAATCAGTTGCCTTTGCAGGCTTTTCATAGTGACGTGAAGACGTATCAGGAGCACCAAGGGAGTCTGATTTCTCTAAAGTACTTTGCCGAGCTAAAAATACACGCAAAGGGAAAACGCATCAGTGTTGTTGACTAATTCATGTTTTGTGACATGAGATGCTGAGGAATCATAGAAACTCCATATGAATATGCTTTAGCACTTGAAAAAACATTAGATAACTTTAGCTCAAGAAAATTTCCCATCACCCAATATTTTCGTGGCCCTACATGTTAGGATCGACACACAAACACGCACGATTTACGTGTATAAAATAGTAAAGAAATTAATACAGAAATATAAGTGGTTCCCCAATACCAGGTACTTCAATGGGAGCTAGAGCGGCTGCTTGGTAATCAGGTTCCTTTGCAAGCTTTTTGTAGCGACGTGAAGTAGTATCAGGAGCGCCAAGGGAGTCTAATTTCTCTACAAAAGTACTTCGCTGAGCTAAAAACATAAACAAGGGAAAACACGTCAGTGTTGTTGACTAATTCATGTTTTTCGACATGAGAAGCTGAGGAATCATAGAAACTCCATATGAATATATATGCTTCAGCACATGAAAGAACATAATTAAGATAACTTTAGCTCAGGAAAATTTCCCATCTACCAATATTTTCGTGGCCTTACATGTTAGGATCGACACACATGTGCGCACGATTTACAAGTATAAAACAGTAAAGAAATCAACACAAAGATATACGTGGTTCCTCAATACCAGTTACGTCAATGGGAGCTAGAGCGGCTGCTTGGTAATCAGTTGCCTTTGCAAGCTTTTCATAGCGACGTGAAGTATTATCTGGAGCGCCAAGGGAGTCTAATTTCTCTAAAGTACTTCGCCGAGCTAAAAACACAAACAAGGGGAAAACACATCAGTGTTGTTGACTATTCATGTTTTGCGACATGAGAAGCTGAGGAATCATAGAAACTCCAATTGAATATGCTTCAGCACATGAAAAACATAAGATAACTTTAGCTCAGAAAATTTCCCATCGACCAATATTTTCGTAGTCCTATGTGTTAGGATTGACACACATGCACGCATGATTTACGAGTATAAAACGGTAAAGAAATCAACACAGTGATATATGTGGTTCCGCAATACCAGGTACATCAATGAGAGCTAGAGCGTTGGCTTGGTAATTAGTTGCCTTTGCAAGCTTTTCATAGCGACGTGAAGTAATATCAGGAGCACCAAGGGAGTCTAATTTCTCTAAAGTACTTCCCCGAGCTAAAACACAAACAAGGGGAAAACACATCAGTGTTGTTGACTAATTCATGTTTTGCGACATGAGAAGCTGAGGAATCATAGAAACTCTATATGAATATGCTTCAGCACATGAAAGAACATAAGACAACTTTAGCTGATCAGGAAAATTTACCATCGACCAAATATTTTCGTGGCCCTACTAATATAGAGTAAAATGTCGTGTGCTTTAGAATCAAAGGGCACGATCGAGCAACAGTAATGGCTTGCAACGTCTATGAAACTTAGGCGCACTCCTTAAGAAATCAAGGGTCGTTCCAAATTAAATCATCACTATTTTTTGACAGATTTTAAAAGCAACCTTGTGTTTTCCCATGAATTGAACATTGAACGCGCCAAGGGTAAATGTAAATTAATGAACTTGTAACTGCGGGTGTCAAGAATTCCAGAGAAAATTGTGACCATTTTGTGCATAAAGTTTCCAAGTTAATCAGATTGGATTCGATCTTCAGCCAAAGTGTCAAACAAGTTAAAGGGGAATTTTTACCGATATATATCCATGAAGCACGCTTTCAAACACAAAGAAAAGAAATAGGGGAGAAATACCCCTTCCAGTTTGACGAGGTAGTTCTACGTCTCTTTGTGAATTCGATTCGCCCGCCACTTTGTTCTTTCGGTAGAAACCCCATTTTATGCAAACAGCCACTAGGAGTGCTCCCATCGCTACTACTCCTATAGATATTCCAGCAATGGCTCCACCTGACAATCCTGCTTAAATGAAAGGCAAAACAATTACTTAAAGTAGCAGAGAAAGCCCCAAGTAATCATCCAGTTACTTAAGCAAGTCAACATTGAACCAGTTCCAAAGTTGTCCAGATGGAAAACCTGTTCTGCGAAAGGGAAAACAAGTAGGTGTTAACAATTTATTGAAAGCCTAAGTAATTGAACAAAAAAAATTGATCCAGTTCATAAGAACACATCAAAGTTGTGAAAAATTACCCGGATTTTAGGGGCGGATAATTTCCACTTTCATCTGCAAAAAAATTAAGAGATCTACGCTTAGATAACTAGGCACTCGAAGCTTCATACAAAATCATAACAACTCTGGTTTACCATGCTGCACCAACTGATAAAAAATCAAAGCAATAGTGTTCCCAATAAATCAGACCTTGTTCGTTTTGGTATTTGATATTTTGGATTCTCTAGCACGGTACCCAATAAATTTTCTTTCAATCATTACTCTCATTTCTCTCTTTATCTTTCTCCACCCAAAATCCAAAATTCAAATACCAAATACTAAAACAAACAAGCCGTCATGTATAGAGTTCCATACGGAATTATGGACCTCATTGAACGGACCTATTCCAATATACACAAACCCATTTCATTTGCTGCCAAAATGGCTTATAGACCATAATATCACGAGTACAGTGAAACATCCTTTAAGGAAAGCAGCCGATCAGCATAACTACAATTGTGCTATTAAAATAACGATTTAGACTTGTAGTTGTACTAAATTACTGAATGGGATGATGATCAACTACATCTCCATGTAGAAGAAGTCGCGGTTGAATTGTTGGATCAATTGGATTGGTCGAAGCGTTGGAAACCCAAACAAGCTTTAATTGCGGATTACCCGATTTGGTAAAATTCGGACGATCACGGATCCAGCCCAAATTTGGTGGTCTAACTTAAAATTGCGTTGCGGTCAAGACTCGCCAACCTAAGTCGTGAGGTGGATTTCGGCCTAATTCCTTCTTTTAAGCTTTCAATTTAATATTTTTGTCATTTCAAGAAAGTTTTATATCATTAATAACTTTTAGCGTATAATTCCGTAGTGGGTCCAATTGAGAAAGTCTTATTTTTGTTTCTATTTTCCAGCTTTGGCAGTTTCCCTAATTTTCAGGATTTTTTTTTTATATTTTTCTATATATTTTCTAGAGTTTCTAGTGTTAAATCTTATAAAAGAGGTTGTAACCTAATTTCGTACTTTAACTTTTAATCACTATTACTTTCAGAGTTTATCTCTCTTCTTGTGGATTCAAGAATTGTTCGAATATTCATGTGCTTATTTGTTTGGATTAGTATGCTAACTAATCTTTAATTCGGCGCGCTGCGTCAAAATAATTGTCATTAAAATTGCTTATGATGGAATTTATGAGAACCGCTACGGTCATGTCTCCTTGGCCAGACTAATAGTGAAGGAAGCATATACCTTATCATAACATTTAAATATTTCAAGAAAGTGTTCATTTTGGGTCCAAAAACTCAACCCCTCTTTCCGCGCAAGGTCTCTTATAAGTTTTTCTTTCAATTATTAATCTCATTTCTCTTCCTACCTCTCTCTATTCATTACTCGAAATCCAAACCAAACAAACTACAAAGATTCCAAAAACTTAAAATTTCAAAATCTAGTTGCTCATACATAGTTTGGTCCCCGTGTTCACGAAATTCTGGTTCAGTCCTTATGGATTCTCAGTACATATGATTACTTGCGGCAAAAATAAAACCGAACTAAACTGAGGCAAAAATAAAACCGACTGAATTAGGAAAAAAAAATCGGTTCGGTCAGTCAGTTCGGTTTTTCGGTTAAAACGATCATCCCTACTCGTGGGTACACTAGGCCTGTCAATGGACCGGATTCAATCCAAAAAATCCAATCCGAATAAGATAACGTCGATCTAATAATCTGAATCCGAACTTTATTTAAAAATATATATATTTTTATACTCCCTCCGTTCCTTTTTAAGTGTCTTGCTTCGTAACTCCAACTTATTCAAAAAAAACATCATGATTATATCTTTTATCTCAACTTTTTTCTCCACTTTTCCTACCTACCTATCATCATTACACTTTTACTTACTATCTTTTCAAAAGGGAATATACTTTTGGAAACAAAATAGATAATGCACCAATTTTACCCCACTAACTTTACAAAATAGACATTTATTAAGGGACAGCCCAAAATGGAATACTGGACTCTAAATAAGGGACGGAGGAAGTATTTTTTATTTTTTTAAAAAATGTAAATTTTTTATTTTCAAAAAAAAGAGTTTAAAAGTTTTATTTTTATTTTTATTTGGAAAGTACTATTTTTTTTTTTTGAAAAAACATTGTATCTTTTTGAAAAAAAATATTTGGATTTTTTGATCCAAATTACCACTATCGAATTCGAGTCTTATCGAATTGGAATTGGTCGGATTCGAATCGAATCTAGTTAATTGATAGGCCTAAGGTCTGGCGAGTACATCTCATCTATAAAATGAAAAAACAGTAAAACCTCACTTCTGCCCGGAATGTACACCAGACCACTCCCCGCACTAAAATCCACACCCGGGTTGTACCCCTGCAATATTGTCTCATTAATATTCTCAGCAGCCGCAATCGACTCCAAGCTATCCCCATCCCCAAGCGGGTACGTCACGAACAACCCGTACGCCTTCGACACCGCCGCGTCCCCACATGAGCAGTTCACCGTCACGTTCACCACCGCATTGGCCGGAATCTGACCCGTTCCGTAGACATTGAACCTCTCCAGCCACGCAGCCGTGGTCAGGTTCGCGTAGTACGTCTTGGCAATAACATCGTACGTGTCGTTGCCGGACTGGACCGTGTAAAGGAACACGTGGCCCAAGAACTCGCCGCCAATGCAGTCGCACGTGAAGGGAACGTTGATTCTGGCTCCCGCTAAGATGTAGCTCTCATTGGTGATCTGTGGGTTGTAGCTGAGGGTTTCGTTGATTGTTTGGGCGAATACATGGTTGGATATGAACGTGAGGTTGGCGCCAGGCCATACGTTGTACGAGGCCAGAGCCAAATCACAGGTCTTAGGACACTTGGGTTCGACCGTTGTTACGAAGATGATTAGGAGGGAAAAGGGTAACACTGGTTTGGATCGAAACATGTTGGGATCAAATCAAATCAAATAAAATCCCAGGAATCTTCTGGGTTTGTTTTATTTGGTGTTGGGAGAAGATGGTGAGTGGTTTGTGATAATGATACCGTGGACATATAGATGTCGGAGCTCAAGTGGATCACGTGGGTATTTGTTTACTTTGAAGGAGTTTAGGAGAAATCAGCTGAAATCGAGCTAAGTGGCAGTAATTAAATTATCTAACTTTAGAGCATCCGAAATAGGTTTGGTATATTTGGGTGTCAAAATGTTTGTTAAAGTGTGTATTAGGGAAAAAATGGGTCCTACAATGTCTGTTGGACATTGCTAACTAAGAATTGTGTTAGAGCATCCATAATGAGTTTGATATATTTATGAATTAAAATGTGTATTAGAATAAAAATAGATCTCATAAGTGTGTATTAGGAGTGTTAGGCATTTATGTTTATAGTTGATGTTTGTATTTATAAAACCCAATTATTGTTTACTAGTTTTCTTGTCAAATTTGACACACATGCTGCCACGCTATTTGATTTACCATACTCTAGCACATAAACTGATACAAGCATTGTGGCACAAAAAATGGGTCCTCTACTTGACATTACTAACTCAGAGGTGTGTTTTAGAGCATCCACAACGGGTTTGATGTATATTTTTTTTGTTAAAATATTCGTTAAAACAACTACCCCATTGTAGATGCTCTTAGAGTATCCACAGTGATATAATCAAAACAAAAAAGTTTATAAGATTAGTAACATTTGCTTAAAAAAAGCTCACATTGGAATAACTAAACTTAAAAATATCTTAGCAACTCATCAAATTTTAGCCCTTAAAGCATCCACAGTGGTATAATCAAAACTAAAATGTTGCTAACATTAGCAACATAAGCTCAAAAAAGAGCTCACAGTAGAACAATCAAATTTTGCAACCTCTTAGCAACTCATCAAATTTTGGCTATTGAATAATCAAAACTAGCAAACTTTTTGCTAATAATCAAATTTAGTTGTTCTCATATTTCTTCAATCAAGTATACCATCATTACACAAAAACATTCTCTCTCTTCCATTTTCAACATATTTCTAAGAAAAATACTTTTAAAAAAAGTTTTTATTTTTTTTGCAAAAACTGTTTTTCTTCAAAACTATTTTTTTTGAGAAAAAGTGTTTTTTTAATATTATTTTTTTTACAAAAAATATTTTTTTATTAAAACTATTTTTTAAACTATTTTTTTAAATCAAAGTTTTAAAAAAAGTATTTTCTCTTTTTCTAATAACCTGTTTTTATTAGTTTGAAACCTATTTTTAAAAAAATTGTTTTTTATGTTCACAATTTTTAGATTTTTATAAATTGAAACTGTGATGCGGCAAGTTTTGGTTATTTAAATTTGCTTGTACCGTTGTGAATCTCTACATTGTTAACTTTAGCAAACTCTTTATTGCATAACCAAAAGATGCTGTGGCAACTTTTGATTATTGACTTTTGGTTATTCCACTGTGGATGCTTTTAGATAATCAAAACTACCAATTTTTTGCTAATAATCAAATTTAATTGTCTTCATATTTCCTCAATCAAGGGCACCATCATTACACAAAAACTTTCTTTCTTCCATTTTTAACATGTTTACGACAAAAATACTTTTAAAAATAGTTTTTATTTTTTTGGAAAAATAGTTTTTTTACATGTTTTTTTTATTAAAACTGTTTTTCCCAAATTTTTTTTCAACAGTTTTATTTCAAATAGTTTTTTTATTAAAACTTTTTTTCAAAAATTATTCTTTTGAAAAAAAAAAATTTCTATTCAAAAACTGTTTTTTTTAACTTTTTCCTGAAAACTGTTTTTTTTTTAATCAAAGTTTTCAAAAAACTATTTTCTTTTTTTCTAATAACCTTATTTTATTAGTTTGAAAACTATTTTTAAAAAAATTGTTTTCTACATCACAATTTATAGATTTTTATAAGTTAAAAAGGTGATGTGACAAATTTTGGTTATTCAATTTTTGATTGTACCATTGTAGACTTTTATATTGCAACCCCTTAGAGTATCCACAATGCTATAATCAAAAATTGATAACCAAAAGATACCACATCAGCTTTTGATTATTCATCTAAGAGATTGTTAAGGTTAGCAATGTAGATGTTTACAATGGTATAATCAAAATTGGATAATCAAAACTTGTTTCAAATTACAAAATACTAAAAACTGTGAACAATATAAAATAAATTTTCTAAAAATAGTTTTGAAACTAATAAAAACTATTTACTAGAAATAGAAAATAGTTTTTGAAATTTTTTTTTGGAAAAACTATTTTCAAAAAAAAATTAATTTTTTCGTAAAATATTTTTTTTCCCAAAATATTGTTCAAAAGAAAGAGAGAGAGAAGAAAAGGAAGAGAGAACAATTTTGTATAATAATTGGTGTATTTGATTGAGAATATGTAGGGTCTATTAAATTTGGTTATTGTCAAAAGGTTGCTAATTTTGGTTATCCAAAGCTCAAAATTTGATTATTTCTAAGGAGATTGTTAAGTTTGATTATACCATTGTGAGCTATATTTTGCACGAACATTGTTAACTTTAAAAATCTTTTACTTTTGATTATAGCATTGTGGATACTCTTAAATGGATAACCAAAAGATGATATGGCAATTTTTGATTATTTCACTGTGGAGTAGATGCTCTTAAATCATCTAATTAATTTCTTGTTAATAATTAATAATACCAACTACCCACGACGCACGTGATCCACTTGAAACGGTATGGTATCATTACATTGATAGCTCCCACTTCTATCCATGCAAGCCATTCACTGATAGCTCCGCGGGAGGTTTTTAAGTAATTGACTTAAGTGTTGCAGCAATTGAATAATGTCCTCCAACTCCGAGGGAGGTTTTTTTAGTAATTGACTTCAGTTTTGCAGCAATTGAATATTGTCCTCCAACTCCGCGGGAGGTTTTTTAGTAATTGACTTAGGTTTTGCAGCAATTGAATACTGTCTTCCAAGTCCTTCGCAGCAACCGAGATAGGGTAGTTGTGCTTTCTAGAGCTCCGACCTGTTAAGTAAAAAGAATAATGCAAGTTGTCTGATCACCGGTTATTCTTTCTAGAGCTCAAACCTGTCAAAATGTCAGAAAGTAAAGTACAAGTTGGAAATTGATTATCCTTGTGTACTTCTGAGTACTGGCCAGGTCAAAATGGATTCTTGGTTTCCCTGTCGAGGGCGTTTCTTGCTTAATTAATTACTTCTTTCTATATGCTATGAGTTCTTCAATTGGTTTTATCATCTGCGCGCAGTGTTTTACGTAGTTATTAAGAAATCTTATAATAGCCCACATGCAGGGATGGAGCCAGGGGGGCCAGTAGGGGCGGTCGCCCCTGCAAGAAAAAAAAAAAAACTACTATTATATGTAAAAAAAAAATATTTATATAAAAGTATATAGGCTCGCCCCTGTGTGGAATTTTGAAAAAATATATATAATTTTAACATTTAAAATACGAGGATACCAACATTAATTATTAAAGGCTAAGGGTTAAAATATAACAAAATATAAAATTAGAGGGTTAACATTGTGAATATTCAAGTAATAAACTTCCACGTTTCATTAGATTAGAGTTTTACAGTTTTATTTCTCTTTGCCCTAAAATCCCTCCCCCCTCCCCTCTCTCTCGTGCTCTCTCTCTCTCTCCACAAAAAATCCCAATTGTTAAAGACTGCAAAGGCAATTTCGAGAAAATAACAACAGAGGAGAAGAGATTTTGGTGAAATAAAAGTTGTAAGTATGTCTTTCCCCAATTGTTGTTCTCGATTTCATGTATTGAACACTGCTTCAGCGACTTTGAAAACGGAGATATGTAGTGTTCTTGCTCGTCATAACCTCAGTGTTCAAGATATTCGTGGTCAAGGATACGATGGTGCTAGTAACATGCGTGGAAGATGGAATGGATTGCAGGCTTTATTTTTGAAAGAGTGTCCGTTCGCATATTATATTCATTGTTTTGCTCATCGGCTCCAGTTAGCGTTGGTAGCAGCATCTAGAGAGGTTATACCAGTGGGTCAGTTCTTTTCTTATTTGACTCTTACTGTTAATATTATTGATTCCTCTCCTAAAAAGCATGACAAATTTAGAGGTATTCAGGCAGCAGAACTTGCTCAAAGGCTAGCTATTGACAATGATGATGATGATGAGTTTGAGACTGGCAAAGGAAAAAATCAAATTCGCACTTTGAAACGAGCAGGAGACACGAGATGGGGTTCTCATTTTGGTTCTCTTTCTAGTTTGATGGATTTGTTCAGTGCCACTTGTTTAGTTTTAATAGACATGATTAATGATCCAGAATCCACCCTTAATCAACGTTCCGAAGCTGATGGAGTTTATGATGCTATTACCTCGTTTGAATTTGTGTTCATCTTACATCTAATGAGGGAGACCATGGAGTACACTGATGATCTTTGCCAAGCTCTACAACGTCAATCCCAAGACATATTGAATGCAATGCATCTGGTGACCACAACGAAAACACAACTTCAAAAATTTAGAGAAGATGGATGGATTCCTCTCTTAGAGAAAGTTACCCAATTTTGTGAAAAACATGAGATAAGTGTTCCTGATATGACTGCTCCTTATACAGCTGGTCGAGGTCGTGTTCGAAAAGATAATATCAACATTGGGCATCATTATCGGGTTGAAGTTTTTACATATACAATTGATTCCCAATGGAATGAATTGAACAACAGGTTTAAAGAAGATACAATGGAGTTGCTTATTCTCAGTACATCTTTAGATCCTCGGGATGGCTTTAGATCTTTCATAGTTGAAGAGGCTTGCAAGCTTGCAGAGAAGTATTATCCTATGGATTTCACAGAGCATGAAAAGCAACATTTGAAATATCAGTTGCAAAATTATAAGCTTGACGTTCCCAATCATACGGAGTTTCAAAATCTGTCAACAATTTCTAAGTTGAGTGAAGTGTTGGTGAAAACAAGGAAGTCCATGATATATCCTCTGATTGACAGGTTGATTCGGCTTATATTAATTTTACCTGTTTCAACGGCTACAACGGAACGTGCATTTTCAGCTATGAAATGTGTGAAGACTAGACTCCGCAACAGGATGGAAGATGAACTTTTGGCAAGTTTCTTGATCACTTACATAGAGAAGGATATTGCAAGAGGGTTAGACACCGATTCTATCATCGATGCTTTTAATGACATGAAAGAGCGTCGAGTGCAATTGCTTGACGATTTCCTAGTCCTAAATTAATGGGTTGCCCCAAGCGTAGGGCGGAAACCGATGCAGCATAATATCCGGTAAGTCCGGAGTCGAATCCACAAAGACGGTATTGTGTGCTGACTAAAAACTCGGGTTGTTATAATTTAAATGGGCTCTTAGGTAGCCACCCCTTGTCGATTTGATTGAGATTAACTAAAACCTAAAACTGATTGTACTTTTCAAATAATTAAAAAGCAAGGTACGGTCGTAGGGTTCATAGCACTTGTAACTAGTTCGGATTAACCTGCTCTGTTTGGAGTTCTTAAAAACATTTAATTCTAGATATAAAAAGATACCCCGCAAGATGCGAGACCCTGTGGTCGCCGTATACCCATGTACAGCGAAGAATGAGTTTTGGACCCCCATTCCCCCGTTCACATAGGCTCCGACAATGCCCGGATTCGTCCGCGGGAAGTATTTTCCAATCTAAAATCGTTTTCCATTGTTTGATAAAAGGAGCAGTGCCCGAACTAGCCACGGTGTGTTAATCACCCTGCGACCCTACCTATACGACTACTCACTGATCATTATGCATGAAAAAGAATAAACCCTAATTTGAATCATGCTTTTATTACTCGATACAAAAAATAAACAAGAGATCCAAACCAAACATAAACAAACGAATAACTTTAATTAAAAACAGAAATTAAAACTAGCTACTGGAGTAATTGAATAAAGCATAAAAAACTTGAAAGGGAAAAAAAATTGTGAAAGAAACTAAACAGTAATGGAACCTAAAGAACGGCAGCCTCGTTCCTCGCTTTTCTATGGTATTGCCCGATCAAAGCTCGGAATCCCCCGTTATGCGTCCGAAGACCTCCTTTTATAATGTATAAAATCCTATTCCTCCGTTGCCCGTCAAAGCCGTGTACGCCACATTAGCTCCGAGAATTGGCTTAGGTTTAGGCCTCCCTTTATTACTTGGCCCCAGCCGTGTACCTGATGGGCCCACCTAAGTAAAGAATGTGCCAATTCCTTTTCTTATTTCACGTTTCGGCCAAAAGCCCAATGCAGTCTTACCAATTAACAAAACATTTACTTTGGGCCCACCATGTACACGTGTGAGTTGGAATATTTTCTGCAACCCATTTCACTTCAAACTGTGGAGGAAAAAAGTATAGGGCGCAATTCACACTTCTATCAGCAATTACCCTGTTAAGCTTCCAAACACCTACAGTACACAAACTAAGCATTAAACTCTGATTAACAATAAAAATATACTTAACAAAGATAAATTAGGGAGCGCTAATGTGAACATTTACGCGCTTATCAGCAATTCAAGATGCCTCATTTTACTAGATAGGCTAAGGTGAGTGTTACTACTTTTGCAATCTGTTAATCTATGAAAGCATGATTAAGTATATAGTGATGCTATTTTGAGTTTTAATGTATTTACGTTATTTTGCATGTGTATTTTTATATTTTTTCCCCTCATGTACGGTCGCCCCTGCGTGGTGAAATTCCTGGCTCCGTCCCTGCCCACATGACATGTCAATCATCTATTTTACCTATTTTAAGAGAGAGAGAGAGAGTGTGTGTGTTAAGGGGCACATGGTAAAACAATTGTACGATATCCGTCCCATTATTTTTTACTTTTGTTACCTTGGAATCTCTCACCAAATTTTCAAATTTCAACAAATAATAGATGCTATTGTATGCAATGCCTTTAAGTTGAAAAATCAATTGCATATCCCGTAAACAATTAAAACTCCTAGAGTTTAAAATTAGTATGTGAAAAAACTCGGAATAACGTAAGGTGTTTGCATTATTTTTTGAATCATGTCCATTAATCGTAAAATAAACTCCATTGATTACTATATATTAAGGGTGTACTTGGCCGAAATTAAATTGTTTTAAAGACGGCTGTTATTATTTAGGTCCCATTCCATTAACTAAAATAAGTACTTATTGAAAATTATTTTTTGAATCAAAAGTGATATATCGTAAAAAAATGATCTGTTTTGCAAAACGAAAAATAAATAAGTTATTTAAAAAATAAGAACCTTAGCGAAACCAGGAGTAGTAGATTCCTAAATTGGACAACCAGCTAGACAAAGATCATTATCAGAAATGTGACGAATCGAAAGAAAGAGTTTAGTCGCGAGTCTATCTTAAAGAGTGATCCAAATAAAGAAAAAGTCACGCGGGTGGGCATGCATGTATCCTCCAAACCCGGCCACATCCAATCCGAAAGGGAAGACGTACTAAAATGATTTTTAAGCTGACTTATTAGAAAAAACACCCGACTTACTAAACCAACACAAGTATCAGACTCATGCATCACCATACCATCAGATTATCTTGCCTACTATCATTAGGAATAGTAAAAGAGATAATGGAAATGTCGAATGGTAGAGTTAACAGACAGCGCAGTCAAATCAATCCCCCAGTCTTATTTGCCACGTCAAAAAACAATCTACATGTAACATGCAAGGATGGGATCAGGGGATCTAGTGGCGGCGACCGCCACGACAAAAATTTAAGAAAATGCAATTATTATATGTTAAAAATAAATTTATGCCCAACTTATATAGTCTCGCCACTACTAGACTTTTTTAGTATACATTTCGCCACTGTAAAGGTAAAATCCTGGTTCCATCCTTGGTAACATGCACATTTGAGTGAAGTATTGCCTGTAATTCTTGAGATAGTCTTCTAAGCAGTACAATATTGTATTTCAATACTACCAAAACAACAACAGACAAAAGAGAAGGGCAGAGACAAGATACCATAAAATAAAATCACAACAATAGCTGTCGTATTGCAAAACTTCCCCATAATTAAGATTCCACTTTCAAAATAATTCAAACTCTACTTTCCCACTTTGGGCTTTTCCCTTTACTTTGCTACAAAGTTTTGTCATCTAATATAGATACGTGTAACCCACTTCGTGGAGAAAAATCAAATATACAACATACGGACTACAGAGGAATCAAGTGTACAACACAAGGTCACTACATTCTCTTCCTGGGCTCGGGAGTGCATTACTTTACACGATCCCCATACACGTGTCTTTCTTTACTAAATGGATGACCACGATTTACGGCCACGGTACATAAACACTAGCAAAAGATAAATTACGACTTTTCCAACCGATCTGTTATATGCATCTCGCTTTACATACTACCTAGAGCTAGCTTTTGTCATTGCCAGACGTTTTTATTAAGAAAGTGAACTTGGTACCTAAAGTCCAAAAAATGATATCCCGACTTCATGTTGGGAAATTTCCTCAATCTCATATGCAACGGAAGCGTAACAAAATTAAATGAGCATGAAAAGAATGTAAATTTCGAAAAATAGAAAATTACATGTGAGATGAAAAATCTTCCTCAAGCTCCTACCATCATGGCTCTCTATATAATGTTTTTTCACTCACCTCTACATCTCTATTTTTCCTCACATCTACTCTCCTCTCACCTCATGACCCGTACTGTACCTGGCAACCCCTGAAGAGAGTGCACTCCAGGGGCAGATCCAGTGTGAGCATAGGTGGGTCACGTGACCCACCTAAAATGTTAATAAATATAAAATATGTTACAATTTTGAGCTAGTTCAACAATGTTCCAGCGGTAAGGCAGGGTTGCATTTACCAGGAGGTCGAAGGTTCAACACTTGTTACCTCCATTTTTGCTTCTTTTTTTATGCTGCCTCTCCGTCTTTCCTTCTTTTTTACTGCTCCAATCATACTGCCTCTTTCTTTGCTTTTTTTACTGCTCCAATCATATACACACACAATACCTTTGTATATTAAAGCGTTACGATTAAAAATATTTAATTTTGTTTCAATTTTTTTCCTCTTGCAAGATAACTTACAACTTTCATTTAATGTTTTACCAATTCAATAAGTGATTAAATTTCAAACATCATTAAAAAAATTATATTCAATTTTAAAAGTACTAGTATGGACATTTTTGAAACTCAAATTATGTGCAATTATAAAATGTTTTTTTTTCCTCGTATTCTTCGCAAGTTTATTTTTTGTTATTGTCCACTCCATGATATTAATTCAAAACCAATATATTAGCAAAGGTTCAACTTTCTTTGAATGATTTTTATTTTTTTCAATTATTTTAACAGAAAATTATCGAGAATCGCATATTTAAGGTTCGCTTTGAGCCCTGAAATCTCAGGGCCATTTTAATACTCGAATAGTGACCCATCTGTACAAAATTCCTGAATCCGCCACTGGTGCACTCTCACCCTTTTCTTTACACTCGGCACACACTGACTTCACCACACAAACCCCCTAAATACATGTCATTGGCAGAAAGCAAAAGAGGAGCATCGAAACCTCTTGTATCAAGCTAGATGGTTCTTGTAGTAGGCCGAGCCAAGGGGCTCGTGCCGTACCGAGCAGGATACCGAGCTATGCCTTGGCGATACGCCCGAGCTGAACCCTCTACCTTATTCCGGCTCGGCAAACCGACAGTTTCACGGTAGAAGTCCCATTGCAACCATTATTTACCCAAAAAAATAAACTTGCAACCATTATTATTTTTCTTTTCTTTTTTCCACATCCATTATCACGTGGGCAAACCCCAATACTTCAAATGTTGGAAAACCTTTTTGGCCGATAAAAAAATGACATTTTATTTGCAAGGATAAGTTTTACAGATATTCGTTTCCTTTACTTTTATTTCATTTTTCGTACATGTGTTGAATGATTTATGGATTTTGGAATTTTTTTCACCCTCTTGAAGATTTCATTTGATATAAATTTACATTAAATGGGACAAGCCCAAACAATTAATATCCAAACCAAAGTTATCAAATCCGTTCCGTACCGGCCGGTACGTACCGTACCGGTGCGTAAACGGTACCCAAAAAGTCATGTTCCGGTCAAAATACCGGCCTGTACCGTACAATACCGGACGTACCGGACAATACCGGACGTACCAGACATTTTCAGGCGTTCCGTACCGGATTTTTTTTTTTTTTTTTACATTTTGTTTATGTTTACACTTAAAATTTTAAAACATGGTAGATATATATTAAATATATATATAATATTAATTGCGGTAAATCCGGAACGGTACCGGGATACAGCCCGGTACCGGTACGTACCATTCCAGTAATGAAAACGGTACGCTGACCGGTACGGTATTGACAACTTTGATCCAAACACCTAAAAGACCAAAAACCTAGAAAAACTCAGATAATTGGAACATCTCAATACATTTAGGCCCAAATCAAACCCTAGCAAAACCCAATTTGGACAGCCGCCCCCATCTGAAACATCATCAACCTAGATCTGAAAAGCCACCACCGCCACGATGACCACCGTAAGTTGCCAGGTACAAAAATGCTCTCTGCGTCATCACCGGCCAACAGCTCCTCTACACTGCAACCACATGAAACTTTTGCCCTCACCGCCGCAACACCCTGAATCCATAAACCCTTGCCCTTGCTGACCATAGCCTCAGCCAAAACACATTGCATCCGCTGGAATCCCAAAAACTCTCCTCCACTGCAATTACCACGTGGAAACAGAAAACCTATACAATAATGTTTAAGCCCTAGCCCTCCTCCACAGCCACCAGCTGCCACCACGATGAGTAATGTTTAAGATTATCCAACAACTCTGTCAACTCTGTCTAAGTCCTGAGCTTCCATAGCAGCAAACTTGCTTATTACTTCCTCCTCGTCTCCTTCATAACCCAATCCTATGATTTTGTTGCATGTCTAGATAGCTTGTGCTTCGTCAAGAATAATTCTATTTCTATTAATTATTCCATTTGAAGAGATAGAAGCAAATAATGCTACTGCTGCGACTGATGATCTGAAGACCTCACACTTTTGTTTATTTTTTCTTCCCTTATTATTAAAGGACTTGACCCTTGCGAAGCCGAGAATGTCATCAATGGTCTTCCTCTTCTTCTTTCCTTTGACACCGTTGATAGCAGCTTTTATAGGAGCAAGTATTGGTTCCTCTTCAATGTGATTAACTTCATTATGATCCAGAATGGGTCCATCCACTTCATTTTTCTCCCTTGAGATTTCAGTTGGTACTGGATTTTCACTAACAGCATTAGCTACCCAGCTGACTTGTTCCTCGGTCAAGTTTCTTAGGCATGCCCTTGCGAATTGCAAACTTCTATTGAATTCTAAGATAAGTTGAGGGGCCAAACTGACAGTACTTGGTAGTGTGTTGATTGCTATTTGTAGGCGCGGTCAAAGTTAATAGGTTGAAATCTGGGGGCGACTATTTGACTCTCCAATCGCGGGCGGGCACGTGGCAATAGGAGAAAACTGCTGACCAACCAATGGGATAGTGACGCGTGGAGCGGCAGGTCGAAGAAGTGTGATCACGGGAGTCGTCCGCGGGATTGGAGAATCCATCGCGGAACTTACTTCCGCGGGTTCCCTCCGCGGGTCCCACCAGCCGGTTCAGATCAAAACCTCGCGCGCCGCCCCCGAAGTGTCATAATTATCAAGTCTCTATCTCGCAAAATCTCCGCGGACCCCTATCCGGGGCCCAGAGGCAAGGTCCAGGCGGGGCTCCGCGGGGGAATAACGATCGCCGCAGGTCGCGACCTCGCTCCAGCGGAAATTGGGGAATCTCTTGCGGTTTGGTGGCTTGAGGGTTGGAGGTTTCGCCGCAGAAAATCGCGCCTTCCCGCGGATCACCATCCGCGGAAAGGCGAGTCTCCTCGCGGCCAAGAGGTACAGGAGGAACAAGTGTCGGGAGCTGACAGGAGCGCCGTCCTGGGCCTGTCCCAGGCCCAGGTGCTCTATAAATACCCCTGACATCCCCAATGATTGGGGGGACCTTTTTGCTGGAAAAAGAGGGTGAGCACTCAGTTTGAGGTGGGAGAACATTCCTCCTCGAAAGGTGGTGACTTCACTCTCTTGGCCCCAAAAAGTTCGGACATCCCACGGAAAATCTGGAAATACACGTTGCCTCTGTTTCTCCCATACCTCTTGCTCCTACCCTCTCACCCCGCGAGACGCACTCACTCCCATCCTCCCGCTTTGACTAATCATCGACCAATCACGCCTCTCCAGCTCACAGATAGTCACACGTAAGCAGGCCACGCGACCCTCATCACCCACACTATTTTTTTACACACGCTACCCAGGACCATTCCACTTCCCAAAGATGATTTCTCAATCCCCGAAGAGGAGGTTACTACAGCCGCCGCATCATTACCCCTTTGCATGCCCACTTTTACAATTTGTAGTTATCACGTCTTCGATTTTTAACGTAATAATATCAATAATTTTTATAAGAAAAAGCCACCGCGGTATACTTATAATAACCCCAAAAGACTTTCTCATGTTCATTTACTGTGCACCATCAAGTTCGAAAGATTACAACAACGGCACTCCGGCCCCAATTTCCAAAGTTTAATCAAAAAAATAATTTAAATGATTACAATACTTCTAAACCAAGGATTTGAATGAAAATTACAATTTACGCCTTCCCAAAAGAGTTTACTAAGGTGTCAAAGTTGCTTCTTCGATGTTAGCTTTCGAAAGGATGGGATGGTATGTACGCCAAGTACTCCATGCTAATGCTTTCGAATTTCTACTTGAAAGAATGATTGGGATGAGCAAAACACATGCCCAGTAAAAAAATCTATGCTCAAATTATATGCAAATGAGGAGATTAGAGCATAAAGTAGTTAAGCTCGAGATAACAGATGAGATTGCTATGGAAACCAACTTCAAGCCGGCAAATCGAGGCTCAGAGAGTACTATTCTATCGATAGTAAATCTATTAGTCATCTCTTATATTTCCTTTTTGTTCAAATTCATTTTGCACATTTTCGTATTAAATGACTTATATTCCGGGTCTAAGGACCCCGTACACCTCCCATTTATCTCCAACATGAGTTTAAATAACCCCTTTTCTATTAACTCGCCTAATAGCGAACTTATGAAACTTTCTGAGTCTTAGGGCCTCATATACCCACAATACTTTTCGGGTACTCATGACCCCGTACATCTACTTCACATTACTCGTTTCGCATTTCACCCTATGTGTTTCCAAAATTCTAATTTCAAGAATAGGGATGAGAGAGGGATAATGATGTTAAGTAGACAGTTCACACATCAACTCGATCGCATTTTCCATTTTGTTTCCAAACTTGTTACCTCAACTCACCCTTCAAACTACTCGATATTACGTGTCAAGCTGTCACATACCGTTTATGTGCTCAAGTGAATCGTTCGTTCCTAAATTGTATCAAAGTCCACATTCCTCAATTTATAGCTCAATGCATCTCCATAAACTCATCGAAAGGGTTTTAGATCATGAACATGTGGCATTGCTCAAACACTATCAAGCGTACATGAGTAAACCTATTGGATACGACAAAAACGAGTAATATTCTCCCAATACTAGCGAGTATGCATAACAAACCAATTTTAACGAGATAAGGCTTCAAACAAGTACTTTGAATGACTTAAGAAATTCAAGTACTGGGACTAAAGTTCTACCGGTAGGGGATGAGGTCCTACCGATACACAATGGAAACAGAAGAACCACGTTTCGGTTTACAGTGGGGCCTACCAGTAGGGATCAAGTCCTACTGATACAAAAGTTGATCAGTAAGGCCATGTTTTTGCATGACAAAATAGCTGAGGCAGCCTACCGGTAGGGAAGGAGTTCTACTGGTAGGAAACTGGAAAATTAGGCGAAATGCACAGCAACGACAGATCTCGATCCAAACTCAACAACAACCACTTCAAGCTCAAATAAGGCACAAAAACACCCAATTAACATGTAATAAGAGGTAGAAATCCCTACCTCGAGTTTCAAAGACGAACCCACGAGATAACTCAAATCCTTGACTCCAAAACTTGAAATCAACCAGAAGACTTCGATTCAAGCTTAAACCCACTGAAATTGACGTCCAAATCACATGTAGGAAGTGTATTGGAGGTTGAATTTCTTGGGTCTTTGGTTATTTGGAGGGTTTTTGGTGAGAACTTGGGAGAGTGAGAGAGAGCCGAGGTGAGAGATGAGAGAAAGAGAGATGAGAGAATGAGGGGGGTTTTGGGAGAAAGACTTCTCGTGGGGGAGTCTCCTGGCTATATTTGCCATGGAGAAATGATTCCATGCACTCACCTCCACACACACATGCACCTCTCTCAACAAATACTCTTATGCCCTCACATTAATTGGCTTTAACTCCAAAATAAACAATTACGACATTCTCTCACGTGCAATCCGTATTCTAATATTTTACATAATCCCAGAATAATTAAAAAAAAATACGAGTCTCTACAGTAGTTCTCTCACCTCTGTCCCCACAGCCTTTATAGTTCCCATATCAGATTTAGCCACCTCCTCCACTATTGCCACCACATTTTCCAGCTCAGCATTTATGTCATTCTCATTCAAATTTTGAACTGCAGGATGGGTTTCTGTAACAGAACATCCTTTGCATTTGCATTCAGCTCTCAAAAAGGTGTTGATAACATATTGTTCTTCAGAGAATCTAACGCTGTAATTTATGTCCATGTTGACAAGAGTTATTACCTGATTTATTGTCTCCATGGAAGTTGTAGATAGGAGTACCTTACCAACCGTAAAAGATTCACATTTGAAAGTATCCTCACTAATCGAAATAATTTCACCCCAAATTTGACCAATTTTGTTAAAAGTAGCTACATTCCAAACATGTAGTGGAATGCCATAGCAGTTTAACCAAACTAATCTTGAACCTTGAGAAGATATGGTATCATCCCACATTTGAATTTCCAAAAAGCAATCTTTTAAGCCAACTCATCTTTCCCCCCTTGAAAACGGAATCCCTATATTCAATGCTTGGGAATGTTAGAACTACTTTATTAGCATCAATTGGACGTACCTGAATGTCAGAGTATCCAAGATTTTTGAGATGGTCTTGCATGTATACCACGGACCTAAGAGGAGAAAGATTGGCAATAGCACTTCTGGTGAGCCACTCGTTACCAACCTCAGAGACATTGATACACAGCTGAGATCGTTTCCTTGTTTCATCGGCAATGTTGATTTGATCCACCAACCTAAGTGTGTTCTGTTGATTTGGTATCCTTTTGGGTCTTTCAGCTCCAGTGTTGTTCTTCACCACTTTGTATATTTTCCTTTCTTTAGATTTTTCGCTCTGTTTAACCCACTTTGTGTTGGAGAATCTTGCAACATTTACCAACAGTTTGTGACCTTGGATTTGAGCCGAATTCCACATCTTTATTGCTTTTAAACCTTCAGCTTTGTCTCCATATCTTTCGAATCCAAATCTTTGGTTCCCCCGAAATGATCTCTTCCTTGGAATGTAGACGTCAATGATTTTTCCAGCTCCTGAAAAAATCTGTTTCAGCCATGATTTGTCCATATCATCTGGTAGATCACCAATGAAGATTGTTGTTACTCCTGCAGATCTTGCATCTAGATTACTCCTTTCTGCCATTATTGGACGTGCTGCTAAAAAATCACAATTTTTTATGCATTTCATGCTAGACAACCTTCAAGTCAACAAAATGGACACTTAACTCTATCACGATTAGTTTTTTTTTTTTTTTTCTGATAAGCCACTCTATCACGATTAGTAACTCTAATTATTTTCATTGTTTCGTTATGAGGGAGTGATTTTCACACTTTCTTTTCGATATCCACACTTTTTTTTTTTTTTTTAGTGTTGAAAGTGTGTAATTTTTTTTTGTTAAAAGACAAAAAAATAAGTGTTGATCGATTTAAAAAAAGGGAGTGTAAAAATCTGTTATTGTTTATTCTCTCCCCTTTCTTTTGCCTTTCCACAGTTCTTAATTTCTAGTCCAAGTCCAAGGTATGCTTTGATGCATATTCTTTCTTTAGTTTTTAGTTGTTTTTCTTCCGTTAACTTCACAACTCTCATACTTTTTTTTTTAATCGGCAAAAATAGCATATTAATAAGGGGAAGGAAAAGGGGCCTCCTACGGTCCTACCAAAAGTACAACACCTAGTAATCTCTTTTCTACTTTGCTCTACTCTTGCAACCTCGATCTCACTCAACCATCTGAGTGCCTTGTCGGTCGACTCCGACCAGTTTGCGCACTATCGCTGAGTCGATGGAGTAAGGCAAACCCCATCACCCAAACCAAAGGCTCAGTGGAATACCAGATTAGGATCAAAACCCCAGAATATCGAACATAAAAAATGAAAGAATACGGGTACAACCTATACAAACAATAACAGTTTTCCACTGATGGTGGTGGCCGGTGGTGCTGCATTTGATGTTCCGATGGTGGTGGTGTTTTCTGTCTGGTGGTGGAGTTTTGCGGTGGATGGCGGCGGGTGATGGAAGTTGGTGTAGCAGATTAGAGTTAGGGTTTTGGGTTTTCTTATTTGGGTTTATTGTTTGTATTTGGACTTCTAGGCCTTTAGGTGTTGTACTTTGTATATTTGGATTTTCAACTCTTAGGTGTTTCAGGTTATGTCCTTTAGGTGTTTTAGGCTTGTCCCATCTGGATACCCATTAGGGCTGATCTCTTTCCTTTGTCTAGAACTCCATGACTTGCTCTCAAGTATGCGCGTGCCTGCCACGCTTGGAATCCGCTTTAGCTGATGTCACAATTTTTTTTTTGAACATGCTGATGTCACAATTGACATATAGGGAGCTTGGCATTTTTTGTTCCAACCTTATAAATATGCTCGTAGTCTTTGATATCCAAGGTATCTAATACATACCCATCCGGCACTGAAAAATTTCTCTATTTTTTCCCCCTGTAATCTCCATGACACTCTATGCTATCACCACTTATTTTTGTCCCCTTGCATCCCCATCTTTCCGTTAAATTTCATTAAAAATACCTATGTTTGATCGCCATCCCTTTTTTTTTCTCGGCAAAAGAAATTTTTATTAACTCGAAAGGGTACATCGAGAGGAAAAGTTGAGGAACACAAATGCTCAACTCAACGAAGGGGAAGGGGATAACAAAATAGAAAACAAATCATCCAGCAATTTTAATCGAACAACAATCGATCTCCACAGCACAAACTGCATAAGCAGAAGTAGATATATATATTGCTAGAAGAAATCTACATATCCAAAATAAATAAAATGCAACCTTCTCGTGGAAACAAGGTGCAGACGATTTTCTTTTATAATGAGTGTTCAACCATTTTGAATAACGCACCCTTGTTGATGGAACAATAAATGGGGGATGATATGGATCAGTGGTAAGTAAAGCATTTTCCTCACGGCCTAATGACAAAAGGCCAGTTAGATGAGAGATGTCTAAAACAGTTGGAGACAACAGACCACTATGTAGAATCAGCGTATTAGACGATTTAGACCAAAAACAAGCTGCAGTTGCTAAAAGTTCATAGTTCATTTCCAAAGGGAATTGAGAGAGCTCAATAGTCTCACGAATTTCCATTTTCTTCCAATCCTCGAACAAAAATTTAGTCGTATGCCTTACCCAATCAATCCACCCTGCTTCAACAGTATAGGGCCAGGAACGAGGGCAAGTATTCTTATCCCAACCTGACAATTCAAGCGATGAATGTTGAAGAAGAAGGGGATCACGTTCCATTACAGGCCAGGTAAACCTCTAGAATGTTGTTCGGAACAGCTGACGGAAAAACCGGACTCAGCATGTAAAGAGAACTAACAATCTCATCATGTATTAAAACTTGGGTACTTCGGCTCGCCTCGTCTCGGTAAGAATCTGGGAAATAGGGAATGTCTTCCATTACTAGCTCTGCAATTGGGTTCTCAAACGGGTCGTTGAGAGTTTTTGATGTTGCTTTGGGGGCCATGGGAGATCAAACGGTTTCAGAATTTTGGCGTTAGTGAGTTCTGTGCTCTAAATTTCAAAAGTACTTTGCTTTATATCGGCAGTAATTACTAAGAGATATATTTAACAAACTTAGGCTCCGTTCCGGAACCCTTCTTATTTTATAAGTACTTATTTTGGAGTTTTCTTTCACAAAACTCAAATAAGCAGCTTATTTTCACATTTTCAAACTCAAAAATAATGTAAATGAAAAATAATTTTTCAATTTTTTTTGCACCGTATTAAAGATCTCAATGAGATCTATCAAACAAGATCCATAGTGATACGAAAATTATTTGCGTAAGCACGTGATTTTTGAGCTTAAAAATTACCTTCTTGAAAAATAAGTACTTATTCACCATTTTCCAGAACACACCTTATTATTAGACAAAAAATAAGTTCTTATTTCGATTCCGGAACGGAGCCTTAATCTTTAACTCAAGTAAATTAATAGGGAGGCATTGTTTACACCATAATTTTGTAAATTAGTCAATATTGATCGACTAGATCATATTATGACACATGTTGACGATATTCGGACTAGTTTCAAGCATGGTTTATGGGTGTCAAAGAATCGAACAGACTGATCGACAGTTAAAAAGTCCTTCTTAACTCAGGACACGTGTCGAATGATGGAATACAAGCAAATCATGCACGAAGCAATTAACAAAGGCAGTTGAAAAGGGAAAACACAACATGACATCATGTCGAATAACCGTCTGTCCAAGAACGTGGAGAAAGAAGAGGGATAAAAGAAGAAATAACTGCTTGATTTAAATTTGAAAAGGGAACTTTGTCAGGTTTGACTTTCAAGTCAAAGAAGACAACCTATAAATACAAGAACAGAAGACATTTAGAACCCCCCACTCAATTGCCCAAAGGCTTTTACTTTTTTTTTGTATTTTACTTTTCTCGCTCTAGGAGTAGCTTCTAACGTAACCGTCTACTCAATTGTGTTCTCACTGGCGACTTCTACTTTGAAGGTTAAACAAGTCCTTTTGATGTTCTTCTTCCTTCCATCTTCATTCACTTCATTAGATTCGCTTTCATGGCAGTCCTGAAATACGGTATGGAATCAAACTCCATCACCATCATCGATAGCAAGTGAAAAATAGACAAACAGGTTGCACCAAATCAAATCATCAAAATTTTTTGACAGATCATTTGAAAATTAACCTTCTGTTTTCCCATGATTGAACAATGAATGTGCCAAGGGTAAATGAACTTGTAACCACGGGTGTCAAGAATTCCAGTGGAAATTATGACCATTTTTTGCAAAAAGTTTCCTAGTTAATCAGATTGGATTCGATCATCAAAGTGTAAAACAAGTGAAAGGAGAATTTCTACCCAGATATAAATCCATGAAGCACGCTTTCAAATATATTATGTTTAGAAGAGAGAAACTTATTTATAGAGAGCATAGTTTTAAATCGCGGTATCGGTCGCCGTTGCGGTATCGGTCGCGGTATATCGGTATCAGGACATATCAGTGATACGTCGCGGGAATCGGGTGTCGCGGTCGTGAATTTTTAAAAATCATCAGCAACATGTATAAAACTTAAAAAATATACTTTTGCGGCTTTTGCCTCTAACATTGGCTTAAATTATCACATTTTTATTAATTTAAGACATGTAATAGCCCATTATCTTCATGTGAAATATCCAATAATTTATCAAAATCCGCAAGTCAATAAGATTTTACAAATATGAAAAAAATGTAACATTATGAATTTCGATATAATTGACATAAACAACAAAAATAAGATGAAGACATTAAAATAAACACACCATAAACTTTTTTTCCGGAAGGGACACAAACAAAGAGACAGCAACGTGTTTTATTTATACAGTATAAACAGGAGTAGCAATTAAAGTCTTTTTTTTTTTGTTTATCAAAAAAAAATTAATGTCTTTTTTCCTTTTTCTTTTGTTTTGAAAGGGATACAAACAGACAGCTGTATAGGACTAACTTTTTGCTGTTCAAAAAAATAGGACTAACTTTTTGTCTTCCCCAAATCTTTCCTAATCGTCAACAGAGCTTTTGGAAAACAAAACAAAATACTCCAGAGATACCACGAAAACCTCGCCCAGAGATACCAAACAGCCCCCCCTCTCTCTCTCTCAACAACCTCGCCCAGAGATACCAAGAAAACCCAAAAACCGTCGCCGGCGACCGCCTGTGGAAATGATACCACGAAAACCCAAAATTTGTCGCCGGCGACCGCCTGTGGAAATGATGATTCTATGCCTACGAGTACAACCAAACCGAGTTCGCCAACATCGATCTTCAAATTGCAGTCGTCAGTTTCAGATCTGTACGTTTGGGTTTATCATTGTAAGTGTTTTGATTCGTTCATTTTGAAACCCAGTTAGTGCTAATCCTGGAAACGTTTTTTTTTTCCCTTCCGGCAACGTTTTTTCCCCAAACGGGATGAACCGGCCCAAAATATCCGTTACACACCGATACATATTGGAAATCGGCCGGTTCACCTGTGATTTCCGGTCTCCCCGTTATACCGGCCAATATCCGAACCGGAACCCTCAAATCCCGGTACGAACCGGCCGATACGGTTCGTACCGGCCGATATTTAAAACTATGATAGAGAGGTTTTTTATGGAGTTGAGCTATTTCAGCCATTCATTTCGGCAATCAATGGTCCAAATTTTGAAAAAACTATTCATGCGAATAGTTTTTATAAAATTCGGACCGTCCAAAAATGGCTGAGATTGAATTTCGCAAACACTTGTTTATAGCTGCTCTGGAACAAGATTTTCTCATGTTTAGAATATTGGAATAAAAGGAACACGGAGAAAACAAAGAGGGGAGAAGTACCCCTTGCTTTTCGGAGACTTTGCTCTTTCTGCGTAAGTCGATCGCACATTTTATGCTAACACCCGTTGGAAGAAGTGCTGCTACTGCAGCTATTCCCGCTTTGGCTCCACCTGAAAGTCCTACTTAAATGGAAGGCAAAACAATTACTTAAAGTAGCAGAAAAGCTCCAAGTAATCAACCATATATGTTGTAGTTGACCAAGTCAACATTGAACCGGGAGCAAAGTTGGCCAGAAAATCTGTTCTCCAAAAGGGAAAATAAAGTAGAGGAAATTGATTTTCACACTCTAATTTTAGCTATTGGCACTCCACTTTGTGTTTTAAGAGCATGTACACCAATAGTTGTGTATTTTAGCTACTCAATAGTCCATTTTTTTCATTTTACCTACTCAAATTTCTCTCAACCCTACACCAATCCTCTCTATTACCATCTCTATTCTTATAAAATACTATAAAAATTTACTATTCATCTGGTACTAGAGCTCTATTGGAGAGAGGGAGAGAGAGGAAAAGAGAGAAATAATTATTGTTTAATGGGATAACCCATGAATAGTTCCAATGTATTAATAGAGAGCCAAACCACTGAGAGCTGTTTTACCTTTGTGTTTAGCTGGTGCAGAGCAATTTTCTTATTTTGACAAGCTAAAATAGATAAAAAGCCTTTTTGCCTTCACTGATAAACTTGCTCTAATCATGTGAAATTACAAAATAAAAAGTGGAGTGCCAAAATCACATCATTAAGTAGAATATAAAATCCACTTTGAATTCTTCCTACTCTTTTTCTTTCCAACTTCTCCTTTTCTAAGAGCAACTCCACTGCTTATCCTAATTTTTACTCAAATTTGAATGAAAATTTGGATAAAAGCTTTCTTTGGTATAAAACAATCCAATAGGCAAATGCAAATCTAGGCATAAAATTTGAGTAAATTAATGTTTCATTAATGGCATAATTGTAAATTTGAGGGAGAGAAAGTAGCTTTCAAAGTTTGAGTAAGAATTTGGTTCCAACCAAATTTGGGGAGAAATTTGAGTAAAACACAAATTTGGTATGAATTTGAAGGGAAAATTTCAAAAAAGCCCCTGAACTTTTTGACAATTTGCAAAAAAGCACATGGACTTTCACTATGAACAAAAAAACACCTGAACTTTTCTGACAACTTGCAAAAAAACACCTGGACTTTCAC
>BPLS01028639.1:0-28535 GCA_019656275.1 Rhododendron kiyosumense | reverse complement strand
CATTTATATTTGTATGTATTAAATATAAATTAATATCCCACGGTCCAGTTCAGTCAACCCACGGTTCCAAAACCAAAATCAAAATCCGTGGATCGAACCATATCTCACGATTTTCTAATTTTTGAATCCGTATCAGGATCATTAATCCACGAATCGGGACCAAAACGTACGGTTCGGTTCGGTTAGGTTGGGTTTCGCAGTGTAGCCCTAATATACTCCAAGTTGGCAAGCCTAAAATTAAGGCTCAAACTCGGTTCATTTAGCAAACAAATCAAACTTAAACTACCTGTAAGGAAGTAATGATTCTAACCTCAAACAATTCACAAAAGACTCGGTTAACTAACTGATAGGTGTGCGGAATTCATGAATTTTAGCACCTAAGTAGGAAAATTAGCGCGTTAGACGTGCATTTAATTCTCATTTTCCATTTAATGCGTGTACGTGGTTGGATTTTGTGTTTGTGCTTAATTTGCAGGAAATTGAGATGTTTTGGCGCTAATGAGAGGTATCCGGAGAGGCCGTGATGGAGCTTGAGAGCAAGAAGGGCTGTGGAGACTAAGTGTTGAAGTGGAATTCGCGAGGAAATGAACAGAATCTTCGTGAGCGCTACATGGGAAGTGGTATAGCGCTCAGACGTGGCATAGCATGTTGCACGAAGTGGACAGAGAGCTCGCAACGCTACACCCTTTTTGGTGTAGCGCTACCTTTGAAGCTAAAGGGGTCAACGCCAAGCAATGGTCAACAGGATCTAAAACAGCTAAAGGGTTCGCAAGCGCTACACCATTTTTGGTGTAGCACTACCGAGGGCTTAACAGGCTATAGAACAGCATCGTTTTGGGTCGTTGCGGGTCCGATTCCGATTTATTTTAGGATTTTAATTGTTTGTTAAAAGGGATTACTATAAAAACCCCGTTTTAACTCAAAATTAGGGTAACACATTCCATAACTTACGTTTTCAATTAACTTTTGGCTGCTGTTTTCTGAGTTCTTATTTGCAGATTCAAGTTTTAATCTCAGTTCTTCAAGTTTTCCAGCTTTAAATTCCTATTCTTTCTTGGTAATCGAATCCGTTGCTTGTCCGTAAGTCTGTGATATTGTGTTTTTTATTTCTATTTCAATTGTTGGAAGCATGTTTAGATCTAGGAATAAAATTATTGCTGCGTTTAATAAAGTCATGAGTGAGTAATTTTGTAGAGTACGATCGCGGGGCGAAGGCGTCTCATGGCTAGTTTAATTAATGTTTTCACCTCGGGTTCGAATTAATTTAATCTTTAAGCAATTTTAGAAGATGAAAGCTTTTCTAACAAACAAAACCCAGGCATCGCCAGAATTCGAATGCGCACGGAAACTGGAGACAGGTGGTGTGCATTCGTTAGGGATACTTTTTCCTATTCTAAAATCAACAAAGTGAATAATTGTGGCCTGAGTGAACATTGGTTAGGCTAGTTGCGGACGCTGGATTCCCACGGCTGTACTCTCCCTTTTAAATCCTTATTTAATCAATTCAGTTTGGTAATTTAGTTAGTAAATCAACCTTATTGAGCAAAGGGTGGCTACCTAATAGCCAAGTTAAACTAGAATTCAACACTTTTGAATAAGCACCGTCCGTCCGTCTCTGTGGTTCAACTCCGGTACTTCCGGATATTGTGCTACACCGGTCGAGAGTCCTACGCTTGCGACGCGTCTTTATTTTAATTCACCCGGTCGGTCAAGCATTTTTGGCGCCGTTGCCGGGGACGGCGACGTGTGTTCTAGAGTGTGAGTTTTCGTGTCTTTTGTCTTTTAGTTGAGTCACCATAGGTAGAGAGAAGAAGGTGTCCTTTAAACAGGACCCTCTTTATTATCGCGACCCGACACATCGTTTAGTTTGGAAAGAACTGGAGTCGAGTCAGCCTGTGTTTTCTAGTTCTTCATCTTCTAGTTTAGAGTCAGACTTAGCTGAGTACCAGTCAGAGTCTATTCCCATTAGTGGTGTTTATAGATTTGCCTTTTGAGTCAGTTAGTGTCAACAATCCGCTTTTCCATTTAGTTCCAGAGTCAGTTTTGGAGTCAGAATCAGAATCCGTCGAGATGGGAGATCGGCAAGTAGCTATTCAGCCATCCTTGAGGCAGCACATACATCCTGAGAGGACCACTCCTCTTGGACCCATTGTGTTCCCTCAAGAGACACAAGAGGCACGCAACGCCTTTACAGTCAAACCTGGTGTCCTTAATAGTCTCCCTAGTTTCTACGGGATGGAGTGCGATGATCCGTACGAGCATGTGCGGACATTCGAGGGGTTGGTGCGCAACCTTGCATCTAAGACCCAAAATGAGAATGCGTGCCTCAAGCTGTTTGAGGCGACATTGAGGTATGGCGTGCTTCTATGGTTCCGAATGCAAAAGTCTCAGTCCTTCACCACTTGGGCATAAGTGCATGACGCCTTTTATAGGAAGTACTTTTCTGAGGCTAAAACTAAGAGTTTCAGGCGTCAAATCCAAGGCTTTAGGCAGGAGAGGGATGAGTCATTTCTCAAGGCTTGGGAGCGTTTCAAGGAATTGCTCCTAAGGCTGCCACACCATGGCTTTGAGAGAATTCAATTAGTCGGTTTCTTTCACTTGGGTCTCAACTCTGAGTCAGTCCAGCACATAGAATATTCTTGCAAAGGGGATGATTTCTTGTCAAAAACAGCAGACCAGGCTTGGGATTTCTTAGATGACCTAGCTGATAGGCAGAGGGCTTTAGAACCATCTGATTTTGAGCGATCCGGACCTTCTGGGTCCAACGTTGTCCCAGTTACCATTCGTGACCAGCGACTCCAGGCTCAGGTTGAGAAAATGGCTCAGAGATTAGAGGAGCTAGAGGCGAGGCAGGTTTGTCCAGATAAAGAGGTATCAATTGAGGAAGTTTGCGTGTGGTGTGATTGTAAAGGGCACACCGCGATCGTTTGCCCTGGGTTTACTGCCGCCAAGGGGGCGAGTCAGTTTAGTCAAGAAGAAGTCAATGCAGTCAGGACTTGGGATCCTTATTCTACCACGTATAATTCGGGATGGAAGGATCACCCCAATTTTGGGTGGTCAGACTCCAGACCCGTAGGTGGAGGCCAAGCGCAATCCTTTGCGCTACCTCCGCCGCAGCAGTTTCAACAGGCCCAATCGTCTAGGCCTCCTCAAGGCCAGGTCATTCCATTTCATTTCCAGCCACAACTTGGCAGGGGGGCAGGTCCATCCACTCGTGGTCCTCCCCCAGGTTATTCACAAATGACCGCGCGTGATCATAAGTTAGATGATACTGTCAATTCCCTAATGCAGTCACAGATGACATTTCAGACGGAAACGAGACAGCAAATTGGGGCCCTTACAACCCAAATGTCACAACTCACTGCGGTTGTCGGTCAATTACAGCAGGAGAAAGGTAGGTTTCCGGCCCAGGGTAGTACAGCGGGTGCCCATTGTTTGGAAAATTCTTCAGGTCCTAATGCTCATAACCCGAATCAAAAGGAGGCTAAGTCGGTCACCATTCTCAGAAGTGGGAAGGAGATCGATAAGTCCATACCGCCAAAGCAGAAACCAGCTCCACCCCCGAAGCCGGTTGATGCACCAAGGCCAACTCCTGATATTGTTGATGTCCCTAGGAAAGAGGTAAAGGATAATGAGGAGTCACCTGAGGTGGTGGTGCCTGCAGCTGCAGCCCCCACGACTCTAACGCCGCCAGCTGTGCCAGTAGCTCCATTTCCCCAAAAGCTAGCGGTGAAACCTAAGCAGAATATGAACCTTAAGATGTTCGAACTTTTTAAGAGGGTGCAATTCCCTATCACTTTGATGGAGGCGATTGAGTCCTTTCCCCAGTGCGCGAATGTATTGAAAGACCTTTGCACAAAAAAGCACAAGAGTCAGAATAATGTGGTTCTGACCGAGTAGGTGAGCTCCATTCTTCAGACTGAAATTCCTGCCAAGTGCAAAGATCCTGGGTGTCCCACCATTACCATAGATATCGCTGGCCAGACGTTCGATAAGGCATTGTTGGATTTAGGAGCAAGTGTTAACTTGCTTCCCTATTCAGTATACTTGAGGTTAGGCCTAGGGGGTCTGAGAGCCACTCCTGTCACGCTGCAGTTGGCGGACAGGAGTGTGAGAGTACCCAAGGGTGTGGTGGAGGATGTGATGATTCAGGTAGGTGAGTTCCAATTTCCTGCGGATTTCATTGTTCTAGACACTTGCCAAAATCCTGAGGTTTTAGAAAAGACTCCCATCATTCTAGGTCGTCCTTTCCTAGCCACCTCCAATGTCGTCATGAATTGCAAAACTGGCAGGGTCCAATTGTCTGTTGGCGAGGAGATGATGGAAGTGGATGTCTATAATGTTAACACTCTTGAGGAGGATGATGAGGAGGTAGAAGAAGTGAGTTTGATAAACGCGCTCGATTAAGGAGCATATCGATACAGTCTTGTATAAGGATTCTCTGGCGATAGTCTTAACTGCCGAAGAGACATCATTTTTAGATTCTCAAAAGGTAGGAAATTTGATGGAGAGGTTTGCGGTTGAGAATGTGTGTAGCGTCGTTTGCAACCCAGTTGTTGAGCCGTTGGGCGCCCTATGGTCTTAAGTTTCAACGGGTAGCTTTTGCGTACCACTCTCTTCACTGAGAAGTGGACCCGGCTCCTAGTAATAGGGGTACCCATCATTGACTTGGGTTTTGGCACAATTTTTGTACACTTGTTCTTTTATTTCTTGTTAAGTAATAAAATTTAAAAAAAAAAAAAGGGAAAAAAAATTGAAAAGAGAAAGCAACAAAAAATTAGCATAATGGTCTTGTATAGCCACCCGTTCCTTGCCCACCGGCGAGAGATGGGGAGAAAAGTATGACACGTTGATCGCGTGAAGATTTGGTGGAGTATTTTTCTTTTTGTTTTTGTTTTGGAAGCCCAGTTAACACGAGCCGGGCGATACTAATGTTCTTTGTGTTTTTTTTTTGGTAGTTCGTGCCTCATTCTTTTGCAGGGTACGACACTACACACGGCGGCAAGAGCGTTGACCGCAAATTCCTCGAATATCGGCTGAGGTCATGGAGGTTGGCTGCCACCCGTAGGTCCATTTCTTCTCCCTTGTGCTTTCTTTTGTTGTGTCTCCATACTCTGGGGACATAGCATGTTTCTAGTTGGGGGGAGGGTGTACTGTGTACATTTTCTTGTTGCGTTGTTAGGGTAAAGTTTTTAAAAAAATTTCAGGGATAGATTTGTTATGCTTGATTGTCTTGTTAGGTGAGCATGTTAGAATTAGCCAAATTGTTGTGCCTGTTTAACTCAAGTTCATGCATATATTTGGCGCCCTTTGTGAACATGTTTATGCCGTAGATGACGTTGAGTATGTGTCCCCACGTAGTTAATAGTGCATCCTGATAAATATTCCCATATTCTTTATTTTCTTTTTCTCGCATTTGCGAAGAATAGTAGGCTTTTGTTTCACAAGTGAGTAGCGAGATGTTTTTTCATGCATTTGTGAGAATTGGTAACGTGCATAAGAGATGAGACAAGGCATTTTTGCATGATTAAACCACATATGAGTCGCATTAACCAACTTTAAACCAGTCCGAGTCAATTCCTGAGTCTAGCCTAGGAAACCGGTGTATGGGTTAGATTGTAGTTGGGGGGTCTAGCTTTGTACATCATGGGTGTCTTGTTGCATTGGATTTGGAGTATCGTTGTCATCAGAAGTGAAAGAGAAGAAGTGTTGATGAGTGTCATATTTTGAACGAAACCCAACTTTTAAGCCATAAAGCGTAGTCAAAAAAAAAAACAGAAAGAAAAGTATAAAAAAAACAGAAAATGCAGAATAAAAGGGAGTTGAGGCAAGTTGGGAGGAATCAACACCTGCTGGCACATCATAATAACTGGGCAATCCTCGGCTCTTTATCAGCCGCCTCGGTTTCCAGACTTAGAGGTTAGTGATGAATTTGCTGGAAGCGATTCAGATTGAGCTGGGATATCCATGATGCTGATGCTAGGTGGTGGTGGTGTCATTTTATGTGTTATTTCATATTTTTCAGTGTCGGTGGACTTTGTTTAGTTTTCTAGTATTTGGGTTTGTACTAATTTAGTTGTAGATGTTTAATTTTCTTATTCGACATGGTTTGGTTGGCACTAGTGGGTGCATGGTTGATAGCTAAGGGGTAAAGTGGCAACCAGTTTGGGTAGATGACCTTGCGATACTATAGGCCGCCGCTTAATTTTTGCATGTCTCTCTCTTTTGTTCGGAACCGTGGTCGTTATAAGCTTTCTTAAGTCCTTAGTAGATCTTGTGCACGTTATCTATTCTTGTTCATGCATGTTTAATATTATTGTTGCTCATATTGTGAAATTGTGATTGTTTTGTCGTGTTGTTTATTCTTGTGAACGTTATTTTCGATTGGTGCGTGGTGGCCTTTGTTTCGGTCCCACGTAGTTCACCAAACGCTTTTTCATGGGATGTTTGAGAGTTCCGGTGAGCGAGTGTAGCAATATTGCCATCGTGGAGCATTTATCTCTGCATGTGTTTTCGGCACTGATATTGTTCATCTTTTTGCCAAGGCATGCATGTGTTTGAGTTAGGGGTGGCAATGAGGAGGAAATTTTGTGATTACTAAACAATTTTACAGGTTGCATAACCCTCGTATCCCTTGTTGAGTTTTTATTTCTTGTTTTGTAATTTTTATTTCATTCGTTGCTAGGGACTAGCAACGCTCAAGTTGGGGGATGTGATAGGTGTGCGGAATTCATGAATTTTAGCACCTAAGTAGGGAAATTAGCGCGTTAGACGTGCATTTAATTCTCATTTTCCATTTAATGCGTGCACGTGGTTGGATTTTGTGTTTGTGCTTAATTTGCAGGAAATTGAGATGTTTTGGCGCTAATGAGAGGTATCCGGAGAGGCCGTGATGGAGCTTGAGAGCAAGAAGGGCTGTGGAGACTAAGTGTTGAAGTGGAATTCGCGAGGAAATGAACAGAATCTTCGTGAGCGCTACATGGGAAGTGGTATAGCGCTCAGACGTGGCATAGCATGTTGCACGAAGTGGACAGAGAGCTCACGAGCGCTACACCCTTTTGGTGTAGCGCTACCTTTGAAGCTAAAGGGGTCAACGCCAAGCAATGGTCAACAGGATCTAAAACAGCTAAAGGGTTCGCAAGCGCTACACCATTTTTGGTGTAGCACTACCGAGGGCTTAACAGGCTTAGAACGGCATCGTTTTGGGTCGTTGCGGGTCCGATTCCGATTTATTTTAGGATTTTAATTGTTTGTTAAAAGGGATTACTATAAAAACCCCGTTTTAACTCGAAATTAGGGTAACACATTCCATAACTTACGTTTTCAATTAACTTTTGGCTGCTGTTTTCTGAGTTCTTATTTGCAGATTCAAGTTTTAATCCCAGTTCTTCAAGTTTTCCAGCTTTAAATTCCTATTCTTTCTTGGTAATCGAATCCGTTGCTTGTCCGTAATTCTGTGATATTGTGTTTTTTATTTCTATTTCAATTGTTGGAAGCATGTTTAGATCTAGGAATAAAATTATTGCTGCGTTTAATAAAGTCATGAGTGAGTAATTTTGTAGAGTACGATCGCGGGGCGAAGGCGTCTCATGGCTAGTTTAATTAATGTTTTCACCTCGGGTTCGAATTAATTTAATCTTTAAGCAATTTTAGAAGATGAAAGCTTTTCTAACAAACAAAACCCAGGCATCGCCAGAATTCGAATGCGCACGGAAACTGGAGACAGGTGGTGTGCATTCGTTAGGGATACTTTTTCCTATTCTAAAATCAACAAAGTGAATAATTGTGGCCCGAGTGAACATTGGTTAGGCTAGTTGCGGACGCTGGATTCCCACGGCTGTACTCTCCCTTTTAAATCCTTATTTAATCAATTCAGTTTGGTAATTTAGTTAGTAAATCAACCTAATTGAGCAAAGGGTGGCTACCTAATAGCCAAGTTAAACTAGAATTCAACACTTTTGAATAAGCACCGTCCGTCCGTCCGTCTCTGTGGTTCGACTCCGGTACTTCCGGATATTGTGCTACACCGGTCGAGAGTCCTACGCTTGCGACGCGTCTTTATTTTAATTCACCCGATCGGTCAAGCACTAACACTACTAGCAAAAAAAAAAAACTACGCAAAATTCAAGAAGTGTGGTTAATGTGCCTTTCTAAACCTCTAGACATTTTACAAAACTATTAATAATATTGCTATGGTGTCTGGCCTTCCGTCGAGTCAACATCCACTAGGTTCGTGCAATGTTTGTTCTACCCACAAAACTTTCAAATGGATTTTCTACTGGTGAATAAGTTATGAGTATAAAGAGATCACATAAATGGAACTGGTACTTTTGCAGGGCTTGTTGAGAAATTTATTCGTAGAACACCAACGATGCAATAGTATTTGATATCTACCGATGCCAGTGATGAAGATAATTTTCAAAAATTTGTATATTCTCAATAACACCAACGATATGACCGGTTAAGATCATCTCATTGAACATCTATACATATCTGAACAAAAAAATTATTCTAAAAATATGATAGTATTTGATACCCATCGATGTCCGTGATCAAGATAATTTTTAAAAATATGTATCTTGTCAATAACACCAAAGATATGACCCGTTAACATAATCTCATTGTGAGCTTGGTATGCATATGGCCTCTATGTGTAAAATAGCATGATATTTGGATGAGAATATAAAAGATTATTTTAATAAAGAAGAGTCAGTCAAAAAAAATAAAGAGTCAAAATAGAGGGGCATCTCCAACAGCCTCAATTGCATCCTAAGCAAATTGACTACTCAAAACACCAAAATTCTACTTTGACTACTCACAAAATACACCCCTCTTCCAACAATCTAAGCAAATGCCTACTCAAATCCCAAAACTCCTAAAAAAAATCAAAATCACAAAATCCCTTCCCACTGCCACCACCGTCCCACTGCCGCCACCAGCGGCAGCAGCCATACCCACCGTCTGAATCTTGTCAAAAACCCACAAATCAGCCCTGGAATCATAAACCCACAAATCAAGTCAAAAACCCACAAACCCAAATCAGTCGAAAACCCACAAACAAACCCACCGTCGATTTCACCGTCGCCGTCGAGTTCGATCTCGATTTCACCATCGAAAACCCCAAAACCACAGAAATACACCTCGCCGTCGAGTTCAATTTCACTGTCAAAAGGTTTCCAGATCCAGCGTGTGTGTGTGTGTGTGTGAGAGAGAGAGAGAGAGAGAGAGAGAGAGAGAAGCGAGGCTCAAAAACCTCGCTGGCCCTGGCGTGGTTCTGTAGCAATCACCGGAGAGACGAGGCTGTTGACGAGGCTGTTGGCCATGGGTTTTGAGGGGTTTCACTCGGGGAAGAGGTGAAAGTGGAGAAATACCGAGCTTATTGGAGATGCTCTAAGCAAGTAGCTAAAGCAGAAAAATGACTTTTGACTAGGCAATTTGGTTCAAATTTTAGAGAGTGTTGCCCTTGCCCTACAAAAAAGATATAACCAAAAATCCCAAACCCAACCCATATTAACCTCGAACCCGGGTCAACCAACTCTTATAAAGCTCGAATCCACAATCTTCCCGCAAAAAAATTAGGGAAGTGAGATTTGGGCTACAAAGGCCTGGGTGATTTTATTTCATTATGTCCTCTTATCTAATTGACGATTTTCGCCAACTTATTTTGTAGGAGATTTTTAAGAAAATTATAGTTTGAGAAAATTATGTTAAGAAAATTTTTTATTTTCATTTTCGGTATTGAAGGATAAGATGTCAAATACAGTGACTGCTTTTTTTGCAAGATGACGATATATAAGTAGAAGACTACTATTATATGTGTCACAAACACTTCACCTCTTATGGAATAAATTGTTATGTTGCATACTATACCATATACTTTATTTAAAAGATATGGTAGATCTTTTAGCTTGTACATAGCGCTTGTGTGTGTGAAGATTAGATTGATGTAGACATGAGAAAGTTGGGGAATTGACCGCCCGCTGCCAATAGATATCATTTTCTTTACAAGTGTTTTTGAAAGTATTTATGAGAATATCAACCCAACACCGCGGCTAAGTTTGAGCCTCAAAACAGTCGGTACTCTTTGAAAAGAACATCTTGACAATATTTGAGTTGCAAGTTGCTAGGTTAATTTGTGCACTCTGGTACTGTAAGAGTGAATTGGCATACAGTGGTCTAGTTCAAGCATTTTGTTCCTTAATGGTCCATTATCCAACGGAATGGCGATTTTGGGCGGCCTATCCACTCAAGATAGATTGCTTCCTTGCGAAGAAGGTGAGCTGGTTTGGGACTCGTAGAGGTGGGACCACCTTTCAACATATTCCGAGGAAGGTTTGTAGGCTCAAAACAGTCGGTACTCTTTGAAAAGAACATCTTGACAATATTTGAGTTGCAAGTTGCTAGGTTAATTTGTGCACTCTGGTACTGTAAGAGTGAATTGGCATATAGTGCTCTAGTTCAAGCATTTTGTTCCTTGATGGTCCATTATCCAATGGATGGCGATTTTGGGCGGCCTATCCACTCAAGACAGATTGCTTCCTTGCGAAGTAGGTGAGCTGGTTTGGGACTCGTAGAGGTGGGACCACATTTCAACATATTCTGAGGAAGGTTTGTTTTGTAGCTAGCTGTTATTTACCACATATGGGATGAGAGGAATGCGTGGATATTTCAGAATAGGAGTGGCAGCCCGGCCAGAGCAGGTTGTTTTCAGGATTGAGAGGGATGTGAGGGCTTATTTTAGCACTTGGAGGAACGTTAGCAAGTCAGAAGTTAACAGGCTTATTTGTGCTACTTGGTCTACTAGTTGTAGAGTTTCTGAGAATCAGTCATAGTTCAGTCTTGGTTTCATAGTTCATATCCCGATTCACAACTTTTATAGATATTGGTTCAATATAATCTTAATTACCAGAAAAGAAGTTGCTAGGTTTGTAGGCCACAAATCTGGTGTCATAAAATGACCAAATTAAGATCCTGATCAATCCTTCACCTTCTCAATTTGAATGTTCATTCCAGTAGTCCAGTCATTTTGTATAGTCAAGTCATTGCCATATGTCAGGCTTGATGTTTGGCCTTAAATGTGAAACTAACCAGAATTCATAATATTCTAAATTGATGGAATAACTAGTAAGAAACCAAACATGTGCTCAAGTCGTTGTGTGTTCCAAAGAACAACTGAAGATGGCTAGATTAAAAATGCAAGGCTTTCACATTACTTCTTCCAACTTACTACATCAATATTACATCATTAGAAAGCAATGAAATACAACAAACATGAAGAGAAAACAAAATCAGCAGCAGCATAAGGGTACTAAAAAACAGTCTCCAAACAAATGTACTAACTTGTAGTTTAACAGATTGGAAGGGGAGCTCCATCCCACTCCTTCAGACAGTCCATCAAAGGATCAATCACCTTCAACTCACACAATCCAGTGAAAACCTTCTCACACTCCTCTCCTGGAGACACAACCTTCTCTCCGGTCAAGTACGCTGTCCCCATCTCCTCCCTCACGAACTTATAAAGTGGGTAAGACCTGCACTCCTTGATCAAGTTTGGAATCGCCGGTTTCCCACTCTCCACAGCCGCTCTTGCACTCTCCACCTCCTTGGGCAAAACCGCTTTCAATTCCTCCTCAAAGGCCTCAATCTTTTGGAAAATTGAAGTCCCCAAATTCTTCTCGTTTTCGCCATTTTTCAACGCGTGCTCCACAAGGACTTGCCTTAGTTTCTGCATCAATGGGTAGGTTGCACTACAAGGGTCATCAATATACGCAAAGACTGATTCGCGATCAACCACTCGGAGCATATCCTTTTCGCAAAACCTTGAAGGGTGAAGTACTCCATTCTCACCCATAGTCAAGACTTTCTTAGCTACTTGGCTTATGGTGGTCTTAACAGAGCTCCTCAAATTCTCCTCCAAATGCCTCAAATCTATGGCTTGGCACAGAGCTACTAGAAATGAGGAGGACATCAGCTTCAATATATCAACAGCTTCGGCTGTTTTTCTTGAGGAAATCAGGCCCAAAGAGTTGACATCTTGGTTATGTTGCTCTGCACTTTGGACATGGTTGGTCACTGGATTGGCTAGAAATTGGAGTTCAGAGCAATAAGCAGCCATGGCAATCTCAGCTCCTTTAAACCCGTAATCCAAACTTGGGTTTCGTCCCCCGGATAGATTTGAAGGCAACCCATTGTTGTAATAATCATTGACAAGTTCCGAAAATTGTGCAAACATGAGTTTACCAATCGCGGCGATGGCTAGACGGGTGTTGTCCATTGAGACTCCGATGGGGGTCCCTTGGAAATTTCCTCCGTGCAATGCCTTGTTTCTTGAGACGTCGATTAATGGGTTGTCGTTCACCGAGTTTATCTCCCGCTCGATCGACTTTGTCGATGTTCGGATGACTTCGATTTGTGGTCCGAGCCATTGTGGGGACGTTCGGAGGGCATATCGATCCTGTTTTGGTTTTTGCAAGGGGTCCATCTCGTGGAGCTTCTCTGCTGCCTTCACATAGGCACTTCCATTCAAAATGTGTTCCATGATGGCAGCTGCTTCTATTTGGCCTGGATGGTGCTTGAGTTTATGGGTCAAATGGTCCGTAAATTCGGGCTTCCCTTGCATTACTTCTGCGAAAATCGCCGACATAACTTCCGATAAAATGGCAAGTATGTTAGCCTCGAAAAGGACCATAGAAGCCAAGCCAGAACCGACTGCGGTACCGTTGACTAGGGCAAGGCCTTCTTTGGGTTGGAGCTCGAAAAACCCGCCATCAACTCCGGCCAGGCGGAAGGCGTCTTCGGCCCGAAGGGTTTCTCCGGCAGGGCCAACCGCTTTCGAGTTTGGCCGCCCGGTCAAGAGCCCGGCGATGTAAGAGAGAGGGACGAGGTCGCCGGAGGCGGTGATTGTGCCGCGGAGGGGGAGGCATGGGGTGATGTTGTTGTTGAGGAACTTGGTAATGGCTTCCAAGATTTCAAATCTGATGCCGGAGTAACCCTGGAGGAGGGTGTTGATGCGGACAAGCATTGCCGCCCTTGTGGCTGAGTGGGGCAACGTGTGGGCAGACTCTACTCCATTGCCAAATATTCCAGCATTCAAGAACCTGCCATGACAACATTTGGTACATTAAGTAAGATATATAATATTTGCAATTCTAACATTCTTCTTAGTCAAATTACACTGTCAATCTAGTGGTTTTCAAATAAATAAATTGAATAAAATGGACATGTAACTCATATCAAGGCCCCATCTCAATACATATGCTTTGTTATGATTGGCCAACCAAACTATTTTACTATTCATTTAAAAAACAACTATTCTCCGTTTTAAGGAAAAAACTACTGTTCCTATCATCCTATGTCATATAGGATGTTATATTTGGTTCTGTGAATTATTATTTTTTTCCGATAATTGGATGTTTCGGCGTACCACGGGTCCTAAAGTGATAAGCAAATAAAATAAAAAAAAGAAATTATTAATGCATGACATTTACAATGGTTATGGGACACTTGTCTCCCCAATAACACCAAATTGATTGGGGTGGTCAGATCGACCACCGAATAATGTTGATATGCCATCAATGTTTGATACGCTCCCATACTTTGGACGTATAGTGCCAGTTGTCTAATCTCTGGTCTGGATGTACGGAGAGATTTCCAGCCGCTTGGCTAAATATCTGGCCTACCAGGTCCTTGTAGCCACTTGGCTTGGTTGCTGAATCTCACCAACCTCAGGAGTCAGGACTGATGAGTTGAACAAATCTAGTCACTAAAGATGGATTAGATCACGTGGCTCACATTCTCACACCTACCACCCAAACATTGGATTGATTAACTTTTTTTAGTTAAACGCCAAGTGTTTGGCCAATTTACTCGCATCTCAATTAATTCACTAAAAATTAATCAATCTCACCATTCGCTAGCCTGGAGCTCGCTTAAAACCGGGATGAATAGATAGATAGATTTATGCCTTGTTCTATTTACAATTCAAAAAAAAAAAATTCAAAAAATTCTTCCTAAATTACTCCTACTTTCAACATTTCTCTCTCTATCTTTCTCCACTTATTACCCCTACTATTTTTCAAAAAACTTTTCAAAATACAAACCAAACACAGCATTAATCCTAGACCTCTTTGCTATTGAGTAGTCCGATACACTGATGAAATGATGACTCACCATAAAGTAAGTGAGCCAATGACACGAGATTAGTTTAATAACGCTCCATTCTTGTAAACTTTTTTTTCTTCATTTTGTGTGTTTTATTCGTCTCTTCTAAATTTTTTTAGACTTGCGTTATATTTTTGGATTAATCATCCGTTTCGACAAGAAGAGTCTAAAAGGTAAAAAATTATAATTAAAAGAAAAAAAATACTAAATACGAACCTCTGTCTTTTTTTTTAATTTTATCTAAAGTGTCATTTTATATCAATTCTTTTCAACATCGGCCGTTTTTATACTTTTCTAATTTCTCTTATCAAGATGAATGATTAATCCTAAAAATTATAACAAAACTCGACAAAAAGTTAGAAAAAGTAAGAAATTACCAAAAATAAATTTAGACAAAGTTTACAATGATGCACCCTAGAGAAACTGCCAAGTGTTGACAGAATTTAAATCGTTTGTAACTTCATCTAGACCGTCATTTTAATTAACCCATTAAGTTGACTGGTGGCCAATGAAACTTAACTTCACCTAAGTTATGAAAGTTTCCAAGTTTACCAGCTCTTATGGGGGCTAGCCCATAAGAGGCTTTTGTCTGCATTAATTGGGCTCGCACGCTAGTCAAATTGTGTATAAGCTGACTCAGATACTCAAATTAATCTATACCAATTTTTTTACTAGATATTTGATACTAAGGTTTGTCCGTACCTGAAGGCATAGCTCATCGTGAGATCTAATTTGTGACAATTGTGCAATTAATAATGTTTGAGAGAGAGGGGGAGAGCCGTAAGATTTATGGAGCAAATCAATAGTTAGTTTTTATAGAGAGATAAGATTCAAAAATCGTTCTCTCTTATTATGTAGATGGCATCATCTTAAGTGGATAATGATTAGTGTAGAGGATCAAGTTTTGATCCAATTGACCACACCCGCACGAGGGGAATTTGTTTGCAACCACTAAATGGAGCGTGCGTAAGTGATTTTAATGTGCCTTTAATTAAGTACGTTATTACACCTAATTAATGACATAATAACTACTCTAAAGTAGACCAACGTTTCCTAAGTAGTTCCAACAATCACGCGGTTTACGTTGTCACACCTACTTCATAAATATTTACTACAGTAATTAACTTCAACCTAATTCCCAAATATGCGACATATTGGCAAATATAATGGATTGGTAAAATTTGGCTTTTTCCAGTTAAAAGATTATTAGTACTTGCCTGGCTGAAATTGTTACCAAGTTCCTACAATTTATATGCAAAATCAATAGTACAAATCTCGATCGTGACAATATGAGAATAGGGACGTTAATTTATATGAGAACAAGCCGGTATTCTTAATTTGGCCCCCTATGGTACGTGCCCAAAAATCAATACAGATTTGAGTCTCGCAAT
The DNA here is from genome assembly GCA_019656275.1 of Rhododendron kiyosumense. Taxonomy (NCBI): domain Eukaryota; kingdom Viridiplantae; phylum Streptophyta; class Magnoliopsida; order Ericales; family Ericaceae; genus Rhododendron; species Rhododendron kiyosumense. The sequence goes on along the minus strand of BPLS01028639.1, from coordinate 12,984 downwards.
TAATGAAATCTAGATAACATAAATGGTATCCATCCATTTTGTACACCTCATCGATGCCAATAGTCACGGACAATGATGCATTTAGCAAAAAATATATGCAAGGCTCAAATCCATTTTGTGGTTTTTAAACATAATTAAAATTCAAGTACCTCATCAATTTTTGTATTTAACTTTTTTTTTTGGGTAAAAGTTGTATTTAACTTTCTTTGCACCTTTATACGTTCTTATCTTTTTTAATAAAATGAGATAAGTAAAAGACACGGATGTCTGAACACAAATTTAGACTAAAATATTACGTCCACAACCGTCGAATATGTTTGTAGGTTACGAGTGGCCTTGCTGATGCCCCGAACAACTTTGAACACATCTATATCAGCATAAGTGCCGTATCAATGCGTAATTGGAAACTTTTAAGAAAGGAAGAGAGAGGTTGAAGTTACCTAATAAGCTCCTTTTGGAGAGCTCCACCTTGTTTAGTCCTCCTATGGGAAGTAGCCCCAAACCCCGTGGTCACCCCATAACTATCCGTCCCTTTGTTCATGCTCTCCATGACCCAATTACTACTCGCCTCCACCCCGGCCCTGGCCGACTCCGACAGCTCCACCTTCACCTCCCCGCCTCGCGCCGCCGCTATCGCCGCCACCTGCGATATGGTCAGCGACGCCCCGCCCAGCCTCACCACCCCCTTCCGAAACTCCGCCACCATCCCCTTCACCTCCTCCAGGTGACTCCCCTTCATCGTCTCCGCTGCCACCCCCCAGTTCAGCGGGTCCTTCAGGCAGAAACCCGGAGCCGACCCGTTTTCGTACTCCATTTCCATCAACGAACCCATGCTGGTTTTTGAATCCGGATTAATGGAGTTTGATATGAAAAACAAACAGAAATAAGGAAACGGACGAAATTGATGGAAGTGAAATTAGAGGAGCAAATTGTAACAAGAGGCCAATTGTAAGGACTGTTGGTGCAATGAAGAGTACAACGAATCTAGAGAGAGAAAGGAAATGCAGATGCGTTTGATTTCCTGAGTTGTGGTGAAAGAGGGTTGTGGGTATATATAGAAAGGGTGGTAGTAGGTATGTAGTAGTTGTATATAATGTGCGGGAAGAGAGAGAGAGAGAGAGAGAGAGGGTGGGGGTTTTGGTAGGTAGAGGCATGAGGGGGTGGGGAGTTAGGGGGAAATGGGAGGTGGAGACGAGGATGAAAATGGGGTTGGTGGAGAAGGGATCAGGGCCGTTGGTTTTGGGAGAGTGGACGGGTGGGATGAAGAAACGATAGTTTATGGGTGGGCCAGGGGTGTGGAACATGGGTTTTTCGTCCTCCTCTTACTCGTCAAAGGAAATGTGAAGGAAAAGAGAGGGGGTGGTTGTTGGGTTTGAACTTTGAAGTATAGTCTAGTCACGAGTTAACCAAAATAAATTAACAAAAACAAAATCAAAAACATGTTTAGAACAGTGATTGTAAGAGCTCATCAGACCATCTTCAAACCATCTCTAAAACTCCAAAATAGAGAATGAATATGACATATTAGATAAAGAATTTGCACTTTATGAGAGAATTTAAGAGAAACCATCGTACTTTTTAAATATTTGGGACTTCAAATTGCCTTTTGAAGAATCTCTAAAAATGACGATGGGTCCCTCTTAGATTATCTCATAAAGTGTTAAAAAATGAAAATAAATTACAAAATTTCCCTCAAATATGAGCTCTGGTATGATGTAAATTTCATTTGGTAAGTTTTGATATATATGCATGTGTTTCCCTTGGATTAGTTCTCATGTATACTTGGGGTTGATATCGGCAGTGACATGATTTTACTATTATGTTTGCCTAGCAAATCAATCTATTTTCCCAATTAAACAGATGTTGTGATGAAATTGCTATAAGAACAAACCGAGTTCATTTTATTATCGAGAGAGAGCCTCCAAACTCAGAGACACAGATGAATGTAGAATATTTTAATCCCCATATATAATTGATGAGAGGTAATTCGATTTTCTGCTTTGCGTATAAAAATTCTACGACGTTCGAAATTTATATTACAAGGCTACTATATTTCGATACCTGTGTTGTCTAAACTAGTAACTATCAAAGACTCAAAGAAGTTATAGTACTATTTTATAGGGAGCCGGTTCAAGGGACAAAAACATTTCACACAAATCTAATCGGAGCACCACGCAAATAATCAGAGCCGTTCAATTTTTTTAAACTATGTTTTTATGGGGTCTTGTAAAAAAATCAACACATTCAAATATCGGTAAAGGCTTCATCGGCTCATTCAATTTAATCGTGTCAAATTTGACAGAAATTAAGTGAAAGAACCGATCAAACCCTTATCATTATCAGAATGAGTTGATTTTTTACGAGAGCTCTTAGAAACATGTTTTAAATAAATTGAACGGCTCCGATCATTTGCGTGAGGGTCTTACAATTAAACCTTGAATCCACACGATCAATATATTGTACGTAGATACCCATGCTTTATAGTCTTCAAATCCCCTATTGCAGAATTGCCAAAAAGTCAAAAACTTAGATGTGCCGTGCTTATAGTTTGACGGTAAATTAAAAATGCTACAAGTAAAAGTAACATAAATTCTTAAAATCGTAAGGGTGACAACTGACAACTGTCACTAATTAGGCCCTGCTTTTTTTCAAAACTTTTTTTAAAAAAAATAAAATAATTTTAAACTCAAATATAACGAAAATAAAAAATAATTTTTTAATTTTTTTTACACCGTTTAAAAGATCTCAATGAGATCTATCAAACAAGATCCATATTGATAGAAAAATTATTTGCATAAATACATAATATTTTATCTTGAAATTATCTTCTTTTTCTTAAAGTTTTTTTTTTCTAAAAGTGGATTGGCCTCTTAGAGCATCTCCAACCCATGACTTCATATTAGAGATGTCAAATGTTTTTTGAAGGCTGACGTGTTATTTTGACATCTCCAATTTGACATCAAAGCCTTCCTTTCCAACCCTTGATGTCAAATAAATAGAATTTGACATCAAATTATCCCTCTCTAACCCTTAAGTCAATATACAAATGGTCATTTTTTGAAATTTGGCATGGAGGAGAGAGGTTGTCAACTTTGACAACTTTGTCATTCCCTTCAAATCCACGTAGGATTGGCATCAAAGAAGGCTGCTGGGTTGGATTGAATTTTGGTGTCAAATGTTACCGTTAACATGTCCACGTAGGATTTGACATCTCCCATTGGAGATGCTCTTATCCCCGAGACTCTGACAGCGTACACTCATATGATGGACTAGTTTTTACTTATCCACTTTACCCGGCCTCGGCTAAATAATTCATCATGGATTATTCTGTTTTTATTAAAAAAAACTCATTTGTTAGTTTTTTGAAGATTATTGTTTTGTCATGACAAAAAAATTTAAAAAATAAAAAATTGCGATTAAAATCCAATTTTTTTTGAATAAAAACGAAAAAACTAGTTTATTAGCTTATTTTTGCCTTTATTCAAAAAAGATTCGATTTTGATCATAATTTTTTATTTTTTAGATTTCTTTTGTCATGACGAAATAATAATCCTTAAAAAATTAACGAAAAATTAATAAATGCAATTTTTTTAAAATAAGAGCAAAAAAAATAATCCAACATGAATCAATTAGCCGAATAAGGACTCTAACAGCGTACATTCATATGATGGACTAGCTTTTACTTTAGTCATGAATCATGATTTGTACCCTCGTATTTTGTTATTGGAAAATTTTTACCCGAGGTATGTTCTAATGAACTTCGGTTCATGAAATTGGTGGGCAAGTATACTTTAGCACTTGGTCTTGTTTTCTTCTCTTCCTTCCCCGTGTAAGATTGTTGGTTAAAAATTGCTTTCACCCAAGAAAAAATGGTGGCAACAAAACAAAATACTACGACATAACAAATGCGTGGAAAGGGGTGTGAGAGGAGGGGTGGAGCTATGTAGAGGCCTGGGGGCCCCGAGTCCCTAAGCTTCCGAATTTTAAAATTTTTATTTTGTATATACTTGATTTTGAATATTATCGATAATTATTCGTGTATAACTATTTATTATCTTAATAATTTTGACTTGATTTGATAAAAAATCGGTTATTTTACATTCTCATTTATCAAAAAATTTCATAAGTAAAAAATAAACACGTGAAAGTTGAAGTAGCCTAAAAAAATGATTGATATACTTTAACTGCATTAAGTTAGAATCATTTCAATGTAAAAGTGTAATGTATTGAAAAACAAAAATCTTATGATATAATAAGTATATGTTCCGATAATATATAACTATTAAGCCAGCTCCTCTAGAAACAAAATCTTGGCTCCACCACTAGTTGGAGGGGTTGAAGAGATTAGTCCAGTTCATCGGGACACGTAATCTTGCATAAGACAGGGAGCTAGCGAGGAGTTTCAAATGAGAAAATTATTACTTGCTTTTTGGAGCACCACCACGCGGTGTCCTAAAATCCTTTACCACCACACATTCGTGTATGACCCAAGAATAAACGTATGGACCCCACATGAATGTGTTATGTGCGGTGGTAGAGACCACAATAACATCACGTAACAGTGCTCCATAAGTATTGAATAATTACTCGTTCAAATAAATTCATGCTGTCTAATGTCCTTTTAATTTACGTCATCTCGTGTCATACCCAAACAAAACCCATGACTTAGTTCAAAAGTCCCCCAATTAGGACAAATTTTTTGACTGTTCAAACTGTTCAGGTCAATTTATGCGCATTTTATTTAATTTATAAAGAATCAATTCTAATTTCCCTGTAAAACCTTATCCCATATGAACTGACCCGATTTGATAGCACGTAGTAGATGTTTGGAAACTGGAATTCTGTGCTTAAATCTGTGCTTCACAGGACTGACACAACGTCGACACAATGTTTTGGCATATATAACTGGTGTGACCATACTTTATGTCTCTATATACAATTTGTGTTTTTTCCTGTCATGCACAGAAATCCTGACGAATTGATTGAATAATAGTAGAAAATTTGCTTCTATACATTTTGTTATCGTTATTTGTGCTTTAATACAAGAACTACTGACAGAGAGTTGTTGTTGAAGGGGTGTTTCCACTGATTAAATTGTGGATCACAATTTTTTATGTTTGTCCTTGTTGAAATTCCCTTTCACGTTTATTAATTTTGCGCCAAATTTTAATGTAATATTAGTTCGTCTCGACGAGTGAAATTGACAAAAGTAAAAAACTATGACTTTTACATAAGTACTTTTAAAAATATTCAAGAAAAAATCTTTAAAAAATGACATTTTGAGCTTTCGCTTGGATATTTCTCAAAATATTTTTGTAAAAGTCATAATTTTTACTTTTTTGATTCCTCTTGTTGAGACGAATCAATATTACATAAAAGTTTAACGCAAAATTAATAAAAGAGAAAAAAAATAAATAAGGATAAAATTAAAAAATTATAGTCTACAACTTCTTGTTGGTTAGTAGAAAAATCCAGAGTCACAGAACCGAGAATTATACTGATCAAAGCCACAAGTACGAGGTCTTTATCAATCTTCGTGTCCACTGTTGATAACACTTGTTCTTCTACATTTCGTCCAAGGGAAATGTTTGTTGGGAATTGGGTGCACTTTTATTAACCCAGACGCTTTACATTCGTTTGGAGATTGTCTGTCTTTAATAATGAAGAAAATAGTGCACGATTCTATAGATCTCGATGACATCTAGATATTTCAAATTTTCGAAATCTTTTGATTGTAGAAGTCTCTTCCACTTCGAACTATGAGTATCTTTTATGATCATTAGAAGATCCTCGATAGTATAGACATAGACAAAGGTGCAAGAGGTACAGTAAATTAAAGCTATACAAATAACTTGCACATATCCATTTTGGACCATTTTTGGATTCCATAAATATGATTGAAACCGCTCATTGTGTTCAAAATTTGTTTATTAGGGTCCTCGTAAAAAATCAATTCAATTCAATATCGGTAAGGGCGTTAACGAATCATCTAACTTTACTTCAGAATTTAGGCCAAATTCTGAAACAAAATTAGCTGATTCGTAAATACTCTTACTGATATCAGATTGAAATGATTTTTTACAAGGACGCTAAAAAACAAATTTTGAATAAACTGAACGGCTCCAATTATCTTTGTAGAACCCGAAACGAATTCAAAATAAATCTGTGCAAGCTGTTTGTACAATTTTTGCTGTACTCATATAATTTCTGTATTACTAAATAGACAAGGCAAAGACATGGTGGGGGCCACTAGGATTGGCCGAGTGATTTTGAACTGAAATTTAGGGTTTATTTCCTCTTAAGGTTTTAGGTCCAATTTTTCTTGCGAGCAACATTTGCAGCCACCTCACTGCACACGTAAACGTGTGAAATGGCTATGAAAAAGGCTGCAGAGAATAATATGAGGCGCGTGGAAGTTGATCCGAAACACTCTGCATTACGGAAAAAAAAAAACAGAAAGTGGAGACCACCTTCGGTAGCTTCTTTACAAGTAGGGAACTCCCAGAAGATTCTAGCACAGTTTCCTTCATATTTTCCTTTAAACTTCTCATATTGGTGTTCGGAAGTTGGCCAAGTGGCCGCCAGTCTTCAAAGACTTGACTTGGGTGCAATGATGGGAAATTTTACACTTGATCATTTGCAAATGTGGTCATCGAATCTTGACATTTTATGGGGAAAAAATAGTGAAAGTTCTGTTTTGGTTTTGGTGTTTCGATTAGCGTTTTGTCTTTCTTCGGTTTCGGGTGGTTTATTGTCGGTGCGTTCATAATCCGTTTAATTTTTATAATTTTTTTATAAAGATTAATATTTTTTTTTTCTGTTTAAACCCACCCACACCCCCCCCCCCCCCCCCAAATCTCTTGTTTGGTGGGGATAGAGTAAAAAAATTAAAACGAAATGAATACAATCCCTAAAAAAACGTAGTACTATTTTTCATTGTTTAATTATGATGGTAAATGAAGATGTAAAAGTCATTGCTCACTGGCCAAGTTCCCCTAAAATTTTTATTTTTTAAATATTTATTTCCTGCTTTACAAGACACGTCATTCTTTCATAATACATCACTTTTAATTAAAAAAATAAGTAACTTTTTTTACTTAGTGAAACACACCCTAACTAGTTCATCACAAAAATATTTAGATTATTAAGGCGACATTAGAATTACACTTCGTATATTTGGATTTGTTATTACTATCCTTGAAAAGAAAAGAAGGAAATGAGTCTTCATTGTTATACCCTTAATTAATTTGAGAAGGAAAAATAAAATAAAAAAATAACTATCCACTTTTATAATCTAAATGTAATCAAAATATTCTCAACTTTTATAATCTAAACCATAAACTTTTAGATTATAAAGTAAGCAAACGAACAAACAACAAAAGACAGAAGGTTTATACATTTCTTTTTATAAATTCACAATCCTAACACCACTTAAATATACGAGAGAGAGAAAAGTGAAAGAAAAGATAAGAAGAAAGGAAGGTGAAGAAACTAAAAATCTTTCCTTAATTCTACAAATCCTCTCAAAATTTCATTATCTAATGCATCATACCACGCAAGTATATATTCTTCAACAGCTTTCGCTATCTCACATGTTAAGTTAATGTAGCTTGTCAATATCAAAAATTTCTATTCCACCAACCTCGATACGAAAAAATGAAGATTATTTCGAAGGGATAAATTAGTAACATTAAAATATTATTTTTTGAGTTAACATTGCTCGTTTTGCTCTTATAGTAAGCATTTCAGGTATCACTAAAAAAAAAAAAAAAAGCATACTATTTTTTATAGCAAAATTATGAGGGCGAATGAAGATGTACAATTAATTAATTGCTCACTCCATCCCTCATAACTGGTCCATTATAAAATAGATAGATAGAGTCTTGAGAGGACATACCATTGAAGGAAAGGAGACATCATCCTCATATTTTGAGGTATATATTTTGATTTTTGTGCTACTCCTATTACCCTTGAGAAGGAGATGAGAAGTAATTAATATAATTTTAATTTGAAAAGGAAATAAAAGAATAACATTATCAACTGTTATAACCTAAATATAATCTAAATATTATCAACTTTATAATAATCTAAATTTTCAAGTTTTAGATTATACTAGAAAATAAGCAAATGAACAAACAATTGACGACAAACGGGGTACATTTGCATGCCTAAGGAGGGCAAGAGAGTACGGGCGCCTTCATTTATTTTTATAGCTTTACAATCTAACACAACATAAGAGACATTTTTAGTATATGAAGCTTCTTAATAGTTTACTACCAAATAAGGAACAAAGCCTAAGGATGTGTTTGAATGATAGATTTGTACCATCAAATATGAAAAAGAAAAGCTAAAAAGTGAACGAAAAGTAAGAAGAAAGCAAGGTGAAGAAACTAAATCTTTTCTTCTTCTTTTCAAAAATTGATTATATCAAATACATCATACAACCTAAAAGTATTCTCCAACAGTTTTTGCTACAATTTTTTTTTAAAAAAATCTATCCACCAACCTCAATATGAAGAAACAAAGATTAATTCCGAAGGGATAAATTAGTAACATTAAAAAATTCGTTTTTTGAGCTAACATTGCTCGGTTTGCTCTTATAGCAACTAAGCAGTTTAGGTACACTAAAAAATTATTTTTGTGTTACCTGAATGATGCAAATAAAAACAATAAGAAACACAGTTAAATAGCTTTAAAAAAAGCCAACAAAAATGCGCCATTTGTCAAATTTATGTCCATCACCAACCACCCCGTATTGACCATAATGTGGCGTGTGGGCATTGTTTAAGCAAGCTTTAAATAGTTGTACAATTTTTAACTATTCACTTTTATTCAGAATGTATACAACCATAAACAGGGCACTCGCAGTCCCTGTAGTGCATCCTGCGAGGCATATCCGAATCATTCATCTCGACAATTAAAAGTTCAGATATGTTTGTAAAGTTTTACAGGTAAGAATTAACTTTGACCAGTAAAAATTAGCAAACATATCTGAACTATTGTTTGCCGAGATAAATGGTTTGGAGTTGTTCTGCAAGGTGCAATACGGGATTTCTAATTCCCTTAACAAGTGCCCTAAAAGCGATCATTAACAAAATCTAAAGTAAAATTTAAGACACGAGGACCAAAATATAGGGATTATTGTTCTGTTCTTCACACTAGACAGGCCAGGGGACATACCTTTGCTTTATGACATTAATAATCATCTTATTAGAAATTTAAACTTTCTTTTAAATGTTAGATAACGATTTCCTCTGTTTGGTAAAAAAAGGAATCATCCCTCTTTTCTTTGTGTGCAAAAATTAAGTGGATTATTCCCTACTCCCCCCATCCATGAATTTCTAGTGGACTTGGTGGTTGTAACATAGCATGGCCTAATTTTTTTTGGGGTCTCTTTGACTGGGTGTTTTTGGTTATGTTTCCTTTTTTTTTTTTTGATTTGGGTCAATTTTGTTCAATTAAACGTTCGTCTTGACGAGAGAAATCACAAAAGTATAGAGATAGAGATCAACATTGAAAAAGTTCAAAGGGTGTTATGGCTAAAAAAGCCACCTAGCTTCTTCTTTTTTTATTCAAATTTTTCGCATTTATAAGTTTCACGTCAATTTTTTTTCCAGATTATTGGTTCGTCTTGACAAAAAGAATCTCAAAAAAGTAAAAAATTATTATCCACATTCATTCTTTTTGAATAAATCTGAAAAATTTGGCTTTTTGTCTAATTTTTGTCTTTATTCAAAAAATTTGAAGTTTGGACCATAATTTTTTATTTTTCTTATTCTTCTCATAAAAAAGAACCAATAATCCATAAAAACTTTGATGCGAAACTAACACAAGTGAGAAAAATTTCAATACAGACGAAAAAATAGGTTAAATTTCACTAAACTCCCTTGAGGTTCCTGACAATTGTAGAAACCTCCCCTCAGGTTTTAAAAATGACAATAACCTCCCCTCTGCTTTAGTTATCAGTATCATTTTCCCCCTTCTGTCAATTGAACGTCAAAGAGATGAACGAAAAGTAATGACATTAGCTAAATTTCATATTTTACTTCCGAATTTTGCCCTTCTTTTTATTTAGAAAACACTTAATGCTCTTAAAAAAATATTTACAAATATGAAATATTTAGTACACCCTAACTAACAGAGGATCTTTTGTGTATAGTCCTCTTCCCCGATCGCCCTTGTGGTTCACCCACCAAAACCATGACCACCTCCTAATAAACCCACTTCTAACTATCTACCATATCCAAAACACCACCCCATATCCTGAACTATGTAGTTTGTGTCAGAATCAAAGAATCGAAGTGATGCATACCCGCCTTTGATTTCTCTAAAATAGTGACTTGAGATTTGATGAAATCGTGCTCTTGCAAGGGCTGTGATTCTAGAACAACGAGTTCAACCGTGGGAGTGGAGGTTCTGGATATTTTGGGTGAAAATGGGTCAAATCGAAATCGAGGGAGTGGGTTAATGGTCCGAGCTTTATTTATCCAAAGTAGTATCTAGCAAAAAAGGGTTTATCTAGGGCTGTTCAAAAAATCCGGTGAACCGCGAAACAGGTCCGGACCGAATCGGACCGTACCTTTTGGATTTTGTCCGTGGATTAATGGTCCGGACACGGATTGAAAAATTAGAAAACCGTGACTCACGGTTCGGTCCACGGATTTTCATTACGAAACCGTGGATTAACCGAACCGGACCGTGAGATATTTATTTTATATAAATAATATATATATACACACACACACAAATATACATATGTATTTATATAATTAATAGTTAGGAATATTAAAAAAAATTTCCACCAATTTTAGTATTTTAATGTTAAATTGTTGCCGGTTGCCGTGCATTGTATTTTGATGAAATATACAATTTCACCTCTTTGGATAGTTGTCCACCTTTGATGGTTTTTTTTTTTGTTTGGTTTTATGTTATGTACTATAATGATACAATCTACTAGTGATTAGATTCTTTTGAATTTGATTTCTGAAGTAGGTATTTGGTAGTTTACGTAACAAATACTTTCTAACGGTATTAAACTTAATTCTGAGTGTAACATTTTTTCATTTTAGTGTGGGATATTTGCTTGAGTTTTATTTTTGCTAAAATCCGTGGACAAAACCGTAACCGATCCGTGAGTCACGGATTGGATTGGAACCGGACCGTAGGACTTTTGGTCCGGACACGGATTTCATTTTGTAAAAACCGTGACTAGCGGTTCGGTCCTCGGATTCCTAGAAATCCGAACCGAACCGGACCGCGAGCAACTCTAGGTTTATCTATGGCGGTGAGGGTGGAACTCTATGTTGGGCAATATAGGAAAGGCCAATAGGTGCGACCGTTGACCATTTGACTAGCCAATGGGCATGTGACACCTGTACTTGTTCTCGCGGGGTTGACGATTTGACTAACGAACCCTAGCTTGCCACGTGGCGCCTCAGTCGCGCGACACGTGGCCCTGCGGTTGGGAGCCACGCGCTACCCATAGCTTTGCAGCGTCCATGTGAAGGTCGCGAGCCCAGATTCCTCCCTTAAGAAGAGAACTACACTTATTCAGGTGGATATATACTTGGCGTGGTCCCAATCTAATGGAGACAATAACGCGGTCTAGCCAAGATGCACAAAGAACTTGCCCAGACTCTTATGTCTGCTCTGGCCTTTAGGTAGGACCCGAGGGGCCCCTTGAGGCTTGGCAGCGGTATTGGCGTGACCGAGTAGGTCACGACCTTGCCCTACGGGAATGAAGAGGATCTAGTGGCTTGGTGGCTGTAAAAGAAGAAGAGGTTCTCCGCGAATAAGAGGATACGCTTACCATCATACTCGCGGTCATCGCAAGGGTAGTAACACTTCGGCGGTCAAGGGGTACAGAAGAGAGACGTGTCATTTTATCATCGCGCCACTTGGTGCCCGAATATTAACTCGTGTGGTCTATAAATATGAACGTCTCTTCATTGAATCCCAAGAGCAAGAGCCAGATATAGAGCTCATTGTGAACATTTCTTAGAGAGAGAAAGTTGGTGAGCACTGATTTCAAAGGAGGTCTTATCCTCTTTCAGGGGCTTTATTATCTTTCCTCCTAGGAATCTCTGGTTTTGGGTCTCCACTGGCTACCCTCTTTGCTCACCCATGCTCTCTTCTTCACCCTTCTAGATCACTTCTCTCATTCTTTTTCATAGTTATTACAACCTCTCTGGCACATCTATTTTTTAAGGGTATTTATCCACTTAAAAATCGGACCTATCCTATAGGCAAGATGGTGGTTCGTAATGAAGAGGGTGAAGCTTATGGTTGATTAATAGTTTGTATGGGATGATGGTGAGTCGGTGATGGAAACATAGATGCACTGTGAGGTTCTTGGTGGATTTGGATTCCAAAATTATGGGTGGGAACTGGAAGATGGTGTGGGGTTATAATAGCAAGTCTTGTTTTACTTTTGCCTAAGAATGTCTAATAGTAGTTCAAAGCACACACTGTTATACTTAGGCCCCGTTCCGCTTAATTTTTACCATTTTTTGGAGGTTTTATCCTTATTCAAAAAAAATATCCGCATTTGTTAGTTTTACGCTAAACTTTCGTGGATTATTGATTCGTCTCGACGAGAGAAATCAGAAAAGTAAAAAAAAATTCTTTTATCCAAAATTTACTTTTACCTAAGAAGGAAAAAAAAAAAACCAACTTTTTTGGCTTTTTTTTCCTTTCTGAAAAGTACTTATTTTCAAAATATTTGAGTAAAAGTAGATTTTTTTTTTACTTTTTTTATTGTCCTCATCGAGACGAATCAATAATTCACAAAAGTTTGGTACAAAACTAATTAATGCGATGTTTTTGAATAAAGACAAAACCTCAAATAAATATATATATATATATATTGCATAGTGGAACAACACCTTAATGTAGTGCACAAGTAGGCTTTTGCCTCAAAATAGAAGTAGCTCTGTTCTAAGTTTTTGCCTCTGGTGATGATGTGTCATTTTTTACTGGTTCACT
>BPLS01028637.1:0-12778 GCA_019656275.1 Rhododendron kiyosumense | reverse complement strand
GGGGGAGAGATTTTAGGGAAGGAGCTGAATTTTAAGTAGGTAGTACAGTATTAGATAAGAAATGATAAATTAAACAGCTCAGATGCACTGCACATTAAATCGGAGGCGTTTATATACATTTTAAGATTTTTTTTTGCCTATTTTTTTTGTCCCTAGCACTCTTCTTATCCTTAAATTATATGGAGTATGGGAAACGGGGCCTCTGCTGTGCCTCCTGGCACATAACCCCCTACTCACACCCAAAAATGGTACCGTTTGGAGAAAAAAAATTTAGCCTACCTATTTGCAATCCTATAGAGTAGAAACGTAATAATAAGAGCCTTAAAGATAAAATTTAATTATATCTCTTTAGAATAATATAATCAGAATAATAAGATTTTCACACTGGTTCAAACGGATTGAAAATTGGAGTCGATAATTTTTTAACTGTATTTTTAATATATAAACAGTTTACAAAAATTAAGTGCTCCAATTTTTAATCCATTTAAACAAGTGCGAATATCTTATTATCCTGAACATATTATTCTAAAAAATCATAATTAACTTTTATCTCTAAAACTCTCACAATTAAATATCTGCTCTTTATTAAGGATCGTGTGGAGCAGAAACATGATTATTAGAGCCTTAAAGACAAAAGTTAATTATGTCTTTTTAGAATAATACGTTCAGAATAATAAGATCTTCGCACATATTCAAACGGATTAAAAATTGAAGTACTTAATTTTTTTAGATTGTTTATATATTAAAAATACATTTAAAAAATTATCTGCTCCAATTTTCAGTCTGTTTGAACTAGTGTGAAAATCTTATTATTCTGATCACATTATTCTAAATAGACATAATTAAATTTTATCTCTAAGGTTCTTATAATCACGTTTCTGCTCCATAAGATTGCAAATAGGTTGGCTAAATTTTTTTTTTCCTCCAAACAGCACCGTTTTTGGGTGTGGGTAAGAGGTACTGTGCCAGGAGGCACAACAGAGCCCCCGTGTCCGGGAGTATGCATATTCTATTAATATTCTATCAATTAGCAGTGTATCTCTTTGATACCCAAGAACCAAACAAAAAAAATTGCAAATTTCTTTTGTCTCGTGCATCGAATGCACACCGCTAGTCCTATTCTATACGAATATTTTTGGAACTCTTTTGGCAATATTTGGGTATGCGATTTCCCAGCAACCTTCATTCTCCAGCGAGATATCTCACAAACGTGAATAAAGACAAAAAAAAAAAAACCTGTAATTACCATTAACGGAAGAAACGGCATGAATGATAGATATAGATATGTCAACGTGAGACGTTTAGTTAGAATACGTGGACCACCTAATCAAAGAACACATACTCTAGGGAGCAGGATCTCCTACTACTGCCCACACAGCAGCAAAATTCCGGACGGAGTAATATACTAATTTTCAAGTGGTTAGTTTTTTCCTCTCTCTCTCTCTCTTTTTGGAATTAAAAAACATATCCAAAGTCATTTTCTTATGGGTGCTATCTTGTCAAAAATAGAACTACAATAATAACTTCTTAAAAAAAGACTAGAGTTGGGGCATATTTGGGAGGTTGATTATGGAATTTCCATTTTGTATTCGGTTTTGCTAACCTCTGCCCATTAGGTAGAGGATAATTGTGTAATAATTTCAAATAAGTTCGGATATTAATGCATATCTTATGAATATTAATACATTACAAATATCAATACATTTTTCTTGAATATCAATGCACCTTTTACCTATTATCTTACATCATTTGGGCAGATGTTAGAATATTTAATCGATTCTGAATGTTGTGGAAGCTTCATTGCACTCATGTTGGGCCAAAGTAATTTGGTTCTTATTATTACTTTCTCTGTCCCACTTAAATTTATGCATTTTCAAAAAAATCCCCCAAAAAATGTACACACACACACACACACACACACATATATATATATATATATTCTTTTTTATTCTTTTACAACAAATTAAATTACTCATTGATGACATGTAAAGTGAGACAGAGGGAGTACCATTTTGTTTGATCTGCAGTTCTTATACATTACCATTGCCATCAGTTTTGAGTTTTCAAGTGGGGAAAATTGAACGGCAGTTTTAGTTTTGGGAAATTTCTGGACATGCCCTTAGGGTATTGCCGATTCGACTTTTAAATTGGAAAAAAACTTTTCTGAAGGTGGCCAAATTTGGAATTGCAAATTCCGTACGTCAAATTCAAATTTTCACCGGTTGCAATGCAATGAAACCCATTTCTTTTCAGGAGACACAACCGATGTGCTGATTTTTACATCCCCACTCCAAAACAAACGATGGTTTTCTTCTGAAACCCATCACAACCTATGAAAACCCACAACCATCCATCTTCGCTCCGAACCAGTTTCGCCGGCGAATATTATCTCTGGTGGACGACGGTAACTAAAAGTACTAGAAAGCGGTAACATGAAGTCGAGGCGATAATGTGAAATGACGGTAACATGGGGTGGCGCTAATGCCACGAATCTATTTTTTAGTGCTGTTTACCAATTTTTCCCTCAATCGAAATCGACAGAAATTTTGGGAAACAATGCCAACAACAAAAATAAGGGCGTATGCGACTATATCTCCACGAGACGGATCCGTGGTTCCACGCTCACCAGAGAGAAATGGCGGTAGAGTCAAACGTGAAATTAGTGATGAATCGACTCGTAAAAGAAGACTATCACCCGCCAATCTTCAAGAACGGAATCGACCCATCAATTGGGCGGAGTGGAAGAAAAATAACAAATGTACTTTGTTATTTTTCCAAGGTAGAATCGATCTATCGACTATTCTAAGTTAGTCTTAGAATATGAATCCTACTCCTAATTATAACCCACAAGTGGGTTGAGAAGACAAAAAATTAATAACAAAGTTAAGACTTTGATTTGTTGGAGAGATTACAATGAAGCCAAAAGAGGCTATTTATAGGAAACAGCAAAAGTGTAGGAAATAACTTTCTACTACTGCTCATTCTTCTAATTTGCTTCCAAGTGTCCAAATAACTTCTCTTCAACTTCAAAGTGTGTAAAATAATGACAAGTATCTTCTTAACTTCTAAGCCCCGTTTGATAAATAGATCAGAGGTTGGGATTGGATTACGAAGGTGATGGTATTAGTAATACTGTGTTTGGTTTCCAAAATTGGTTTGAATTGGTAGTCCCATGGGATTAACAATCCGGCCCATAGGGGGTATTAGCAATACCCCGTGGGACTTGGTATTCGTAATCCAATCCCGACCCATTCTCATTACCAATTTCTTCTCATTACCAATTTCTTCTATTAATCCAATCTCATCATCTAATCCCATCTCAAACAAACATGATATTAATAATCCCATCATCTAATCTCATCCCAAACAAACATACTCATTATCAATCCCTTCTCATTAATAATCTCATCTCATTACCAATCCCAATCCTAATCCCAATCCTAATCCCATCTTCTTATGAATCCCATCCATTTATCACTGTTATCAAACGGGGCCTAAATGTGTAATAGCAAGTCAAGTGTCCTGCACTTTATTAAAATACAAACAAATAAAAACTAGTTATATTATTAATACGAAATAATAAAATAGAAAGCATTCTCATAATTACCACATTTCGGTCGATCATCGACAGCCGGTGAAATATAGTACAAACAAGTGCCACGAATTATGTAGTTCATTGACGATCCGTCATACCCATTAAGAAATCAATCTCTAAACACAGGATCTGCGCATAATTAATGTGGACCATTGACAGAGAGCAATAACTATTTTCAGCTATTACAACAAAATGAAAACCTACATGCATTTTTTTTTTTTCATTTTTGCTTCCCTCCCAATTGAACGGCCCCCGCCCCATGTGTTAATTAATTACTATAAATTAGGTTTATGTAAAATTGAGTGATGGATATTGATGCACTTGCTCTAAGATCGAACAACAGCTATCACTGTCATCATCATAGAGAAATGAATTTAAGAGGCGTCAATCTGGAGCGGTTGGGTCCATCAAACGGGCGGGGCAAAAGTTTCGGTCTATATCAAATATAGAGTTTACTCGTATCTATGGCTCTTCTTTAGTTTTTTTTCAACAATTGTAAAAGCAAATTGCTTAAAAGAACAGGGAGAACTGCTGGGATAAGGGAGCAGAAAGGAGGAGGGAAGTGGGTTTTGCCACGTCAGAAAGATAAGGCAAAGAAAGTGACCAAAAGAAAAAAAAAACAAAAGAAAGAGCCATCAGAAAAGTCAAGGGCATAATAAGGTCCCGTTTGACTAAATAAGTCAATTGATTTATTTTTTTCCTTAATTCAATTTTTTTTTGTATTTGTTAGTTTTTCGTTACGTTTTGGGATTATTGCATTGTCGTAATAAGAAGAATTTAAAAAGTATGATCGAAATCCTTTTTTTAAATACAAACGAAAAAATTGGCTTATTGGCTTATTTTTGTCTTTTATTCAAAAAAAAAAAGTTTTGATAGTAATTTTTTACTTTTTAGATTTCTCTTATAATGACGATACAATAATCTTCAAAAAAATTAACGAAAAACTAACAAATACCCAAAAAATTTGAATAAGAACAAAAAAATAAGTCAGTTGAGTACTTATTTAGCCGAACGGGGCCATGTGTAAATCTAGGTTACATGGTCGTGGAACTAACAAAATGACTCGTGGCCTTATCAGCCAACGGTAACATGAAGTCGAGGCAACAATGTGAATCCCACAACCGACATCCGATTGAGTTGATTATTTACAAGGACCCTAAACAAACCATTTTAAACCAAATGAGCTGCCCAAATAATTTTTTGGGATCTGAGACGAGTCTATAATCCATATGTACCTCCTGTAGAACGGTGCTACAGCTCCCGATCCCAAAGGGATCCCGATGCCGCGCTGGGCCCACTCCGGCCACCTGACAGCCGATTCGAGCCATCCAAAAATTCTAAAAAAAAAAATGGGTGGGTTTTGCGTGAGAATCAACGGCATCCGATGTGTGTAGAAGCTCGATCCAAACACTCCATGTATATACACTACATATATATACAAAAACATGGAGTGTTCGGATCGAGCACCTACACACATCGGATGCCGTTGATTCTCGCAAAAGCCCACTCAAATTTTTTTTTAGAATTTTTGGACGGCTTGGATCGGCCTTCTGGTGGCCGAAGTGAGCCCGACGGAACGTCGGGATCCCTTGGTCGAGAACCGTAGACTTTTCACCCGCTGTATGTTCATTTGTACATACACCTATAGCAGCTCTGTTCTGATATTGGAAAGATAAAAAATGAACAGATCTGTTCTGGTACTGGGAACATAAACAATGAAGAAGAGTGATCAATGATTCACTTAGAAGGCGGATCAAAAAAAAAAAAATTTGATTCACTTAGAGGCGCGAATAAACAAAAATGGCGTGCCTCACGTTCACTATTTTCTTTATTTTTTGTGTGCCTCACGTTCTCCAGTTTCTTTATCTTTTTTTATTATTAGGTCTC
The DNA here is from genome assembly GCA_019656275.1 of Rhododendron kiyosumense. NCBI lineage: Eukaryota > Viridiplantae > Streptophyta > Magnoliopsida > Ericales > Ericaceae > Rhododendron > Rhododendron kiyosumense. The sequence goes on along the minus strand of BPLS01028637.1, from coordinate 7,296 downwards.
TGAGCAAGCTTGGATGCACCTCGAAAAATCTCAAGTGACGCCAAAGGAGTTGATAATACCCCGGAAGTTTTGAGTTCTTGAAACGTTAGGAAGAAACACATCTCGAAGTCTCAAGTCTTGTCCTCTGCGCCAACTCTTTTAGCGTTAATTTTTCTTTCAAAGAAAAATAAAAAGGGTTGTTTCACAAAACCCAAATAAGCAGTTTATTTCATATTTTCAAATTCAAAAATAATGTAAATGAAAAATAATTTTTCAAATTTTTTGTGCACCGTATTAAAGATCTCAATGAGATCTATCAAACAAGATACATATTGATAGAAATATTATTTGCATAAGCAAATGATTTTTGAACTTGAAATTGACTTCTTAAAAAATAAGTACTTATACACCTTTCTGTGGAACAAGCCTTATTAATAGACAAAAAATAATTTCTTAAACCCGTTCTGGAACGAGGCCTTGTTTATATTGTTTCGGTCAATTTTTAATTTAACAAATCCAGACTCCGACATGCAACAATTCAGTTTCAGGTAACATCTTACGTAGTGAATACAGATCAACGCATTTATCTTGAGACAAATGAGTTCCAATTTAGTCTAACTATCAGTTTGTTTTTTCGTCTTCAAAATATTTGTGTTCCGAAAGCATATAGATTTATTTTCTATCAACGTGTGCTTTTTTTTTTCCTTTTCTCTGTGACAGTTGGTATTGTCGACAAATTTTAAAAGAAAAACGATTTCGATCTTCAAAATAAGCTGAAGGCCAACAAAATTTCAAACAGGACTGTAAATGGGCTCAAGAGGATCTAACCTTTCCAGATAGAGTTTTTTATTTTTGGAGGATCAATGAATTTCATTGATAGTAAGAAAAGTACATTGTGTTATTGCTGTACGATAAAGTGCGTCGGCGACAAATGAAGACCACAATACAAAGGTCTAACGAGCTGAGCACTGATCCGCTAACTACAAAACACAATCTATGAATTTCCTGATAAAGTTGAGCAGTTACGCAAGAGGGGTGAAGTGCAGACGACGCCTTCCTTATACTCCTATGCATATGGGTATGGTTCGATTTCTATAAACACCCATTCATCTTCTTAAACTTCTTAGGATAGAGTAGATTAAAATTAACGAATGCAAAAAAGAAAAAAAGAAGAGAAGTTGAGCAGTTACCAACCACGCACCAAATGGTGGAGTGTGTGTGTGTATATATTTATATTCGTTTTATGTGTATGGATTGTCGGGTAGCTTTTATTCTAATATTAATTGTTATCCTCTGAATCCAATAATGCTCTAGCCAATTATTAGTATCTTTCTTTTTTAGTACACTAGGAAACACTATCATACCTTTCGCATATCTATTGCATATGAAATGAGTTATTCCTTAATATAATAAATTGAATTCTGTGAAGAGAAGAGTGACAGTTAGAGTCAGTTTAGTTGGTATTTGCATTTCAATTGTATTTGATTTTTACATTTCAGTTGTATTTAGTTTTCATGTAGCCTGAGATAGTGTCCAACTCATCGATTCATATGGGGTTATTATAAACCAATAGGAGGCTGAGATTGAGACATAGTCATGACTGTTCGCGAGATCTTGATAGAAGTATGAACGAAAAAAATACTGAACAGAGTAGATCTGGAATCACGTCAGCGGCTCTGATACCATGAAGAGATTCTAAATCTAAGTACAGTAGAGAGAAAAAGATGAAAACCATTTCTTATTTCTATTGTGAATCTGTTACAAGACACAGAGAAAGCACACCTAATTATATTACCTCATCTCAGCCTCCTATGATCGATGATCTGGACACTATCTCAGACTACATAAAAACCAAATACAACTGAAATGTGAAAACCAAATACAACTGAAATGCAAATACTAACTGACTTTAACTGTCTCTCTTCTCTTCACAAATTCTTCGCCTAAGCAGCTCGATCCAATATGGAATGAGTGGGTCTAGAGTCTTTATACATATCTGAGCACCCCGATCCATTTCACTCATAAAAGTAAATCCGTCACAGTGAAGACAGACTCAACAAAAATGTTTCAACGAAATGGGTTAAGTGTTGGGTTTGAAATCTCAGATTAGTTGGGTATGAAATGAGTGTTTTCGAAGGTGAACAAATTTGGGGCAGAGGGTCTTTCGAGGCAACTGAACGGCCCCTCCTTCGTTCATTGTACTTGGACGCTATAGCTCAAAGGTCAATCAATTTTGGCTAGTTAAACCACCACACAACACCCCCCCCCCCCCCCCGGGTGTGAGGAGGTTTATGGCACGATTCAATTGTGCAGTTTTCCCCTATAGCTCAAGGGTCTCACCGTGGTCACAAGAGATCATTCCCGTTTCCTTGGTCTATACCAGTTCCCCAATTCCGGATAGAAACATTTTTGTGTTTTTTCCTTTGTGTGAGAGCGAGGGAGATGCTAGTTCCGTTCGCCAAGGAAGTCTCCGATAGTGTTTTGTAGATTGTGGTTCTAGACGTTTTATCTGTCCTGAAAGATAGACGCCGGTCAACCTCCAATGCACTCGAATAAGCGACGAATTTGTTTTAAAGAGATTGTGTAATAGGGCTCTGTTTGCTTATTTGTTTGTTTCAATTCGTCGATGTGTAATTTCAAGTTATATTGTAAATGAAATTGTTTTCTGAATCTACCGCTTGTGCTTCGATTTTTCCAAGAAAACCTCGTCCACTATAATCTCAGATTAAACCTCGTATGGCACATCCACTATAATCTGTATCAACAAATTAGGCTCCGTTTGTTTCGATTTCTATGAAAAATATTTTTTCAAAAAACAAATTTCAAATTTTTATTTTTAGAATTCAACAAAATAGTATAAAGAGAGAGGGGGCTTAAACGGTGGAGATATATGAGATTATTGGAATTGAACGTGGGTCAAGACTAACGATTGAGGAAACTCAGCAGTGAGAATTCCAGTAAAAGGCAGCGGGTTCATTTTGGAAAATAACTTACGGAAGATTTAAGGATAAGTTATTTTCATCCAATTGATGGAAAATATTTTACACATAAAATTAATGTTGTCCTCATTTTTTAAACAATCAAATACCGAAAAATAGGTAAAACATTTTATCGAAAAATATTTTACGTCAAACAAACGGAATCTAAACCTCCAACGTCCACTGTAATCTGTATCTTTTTGCTCTACTTTTATTTTTATTTATATATTTTTTTGAAAAGCTGATCCACTTATTCAAAGTTGGATTTTTGTGTGTCATGGTCATGCAGCATTATTGATTGCCCATAACTTGCTCTATCTTCTGTATTTCACTTAATTTATTGGCTCATGATCTAGCTCTACTTCCAATCTATAAATAGAGTCCCACTAAACCATTATTTTTCACACTCAAAAACACTACCCATTGTTGTACTCTCTCGCTCTCTCAGCCATGGAGATGGATACAATGGTTGCCTGGTCTGGGCTTGCGGTTCTTCTCGTAATAGACTGGAGGTTGGCCTGTCTAGCTGTTCTTACAATATTGGCTTGGAGATTCTACTACTGGGCATGGGTTACCCCAAAAAAATTAGAAAAGCTCCTAAGGGAGCAGGGCTTCGACGGGAACCCCTACAAATTCTTGGTAGGAGACCTCAAAGAAAATTCCCAACTCCTCAAAGAAGCCCACTCCAAGCCCATTGGCGTCGATGACAATACCTTGCCACGCGTCTATCCTATCGTCCATAAATCCATCCAAAAATATGGTAAAATTCAAATATTTAGAATTGTACTTAGCTACTCTATATATAAGAATTGATGTCAGAAAAAGGATAGCTAACAAACTAATTACGAGATACTCAGAGTGTTTAATAGGACATAATATGGGTGATAAATATTTGATAAGATCATTGGGTTCTATCACTATATATATATAACACTATTGATAAATGAGGCCAATGTACCCCAACGCTTGACCAAGTACATCATAAAGTGTTTTAATTCGTTGAATTATGCTGCAACAAATTAAGAGATAAAACAAAGGATCTCAGAAACACAAGTGATGACAAGATGCTATTAAGTTATTGACTTGGTAAATCTTGGTTTCATGATTATACATGTATATGATGTACAGGTAAGAAGAACTTTGTATGGTTAGGAAGAATACCAAGGGTGACAATACTTGATCCTGAACATGTAAAAGAGGTCTTGACTTACTACAACACATTTCAAAAGCATTTTGCAGCACAGAATCCTCTTTGCAAGCTGTTAATAACTGGACTTGGAGCCCTAGAGGGTGACAGATATCATAAACACAAGAAGATTATTTCCCCTGCCTTGCATTTGGAAAAGTTGAAGGTACTACTCCAATTCCCACTCCTCAGAATGTGTAAAACTTCAGTCCACCCAAAACGGTACCATATGTTAAATGTTCAGTACAACCAAAATGACAATTTTGTGACAGAATGATTTTTTCGCTAAAGTATCAGATTTTGTCGGCAAAAGTATTAGCGAGGATATGTTTCGTCGCCTATACGTCGTCGCAGAAGTGTATGTCACGTTTGGCAACGAAAAAAATTGCATCGCCAAATGTAACATTTTGGCGATGGAATTATTTTCTTTGCTAAAAGCGACAAAACTGGAAAATGAATGATATAACGCTAAGTGGTGGTCATGTTTAGAGCTTACAGCAAGAACACAAGACCTTTGGATTACTTTTGGCCTTTTTTCTTTACTACTGTGCTTTTACTTGTTAATTTTCTTGTTTTGTTGTAGGGTATGGTAAGTGCGTTTGATGCCGTATACAGCGATCTGATTGTCAAGCTGAAGAAGATGACCGAGTCAACTGGGTCAGTTGAGCTGGACGTGTTCCCTCTCTTTGAGACCGTAACTAGCGATGTGATCTCGCGCACCGCATATGGTAGCTCCTATACGGAAGGCAAGAACATCTTTGCGCTTCTCAAAGAGATAAGGGATCTTACCGTCGTGCTCCAGCTTAGACCAAACATCCCCTACTCTCAGTATGTATAGCACAAAACTTTCTTTTCGCGTTAGCTGTTGTTGTAAGCAAACAGGGGGTACGTACGGAACCAGAATTTTGATACGAGATCAACCCTCGTGAAAATAACAGATTTTCACCGAAAGAGATCACAATTCTCCAATTTTCACGCGTAGATTTTTTCCGTGTTGTAACCGATTTGCATCACCCCTGCTTCTTCTTCTTCTCTTCTTTTTTTTTTTTTCTGATGATTTTATTTGTTATTTTATTTTTGTAGTTATTTGCCTACTTGGACGAACATAAGAATAAGGCAAGTAAGCAAGGAAATAGACAATTACCTAAGGGACATGATCAATAAAAGAATGAATGAAATGAAGGGAGGAGCTGCCACAAAATCAGATTTACTTGGTCTGCTACTGGAATCGAATTTCCAGGCAATAAAACAAGGGAACGAGAGCGCTGGGCTGTCGATGCAAGATATCATCAACGAGTGCAAGCTGTTTTACTTTGCCGGGCATGAGAGTGTCGGGCTTCTGCTCGTGTGGACGACGGTGATGCTGAGCCGGCATCCTAAGTGGCAGGAGAGAGCCAGAGAAGAGGTTTTCCAAGTTTTGGGGAAAGATAGGGCACCCACTTATGATGACATTAGCCGCCTCAAAATCGTGAGTTTATACTTATGTATTTGCCTTTCGGGTTAGGATCCTCTCCGGTTGAAGTTTTGGACTGGACGAGACCAACACGTTTGGTGACTGCATAGTGTTTCAATCAAAACAATTTTAAAAGCAAACTAAGAATCTTTTCTTTTCCTTTTTTCGCGTGTAGGTGACTGCGATTCTGCACGAAGCTCTAAGGCTATTCCCACCAGTGCCAGATCTCAGCAAAATCACGGTTGAAGAGACGAAACTAGGGGACCTAACCATCCCGGCCGGTGTTATCGTCATGCTGCAAACAACTGCGCTTCACCGCGACAAAACCATCTATGGTCCTGATGCGATGGAGTTCAACCCCGAGAGGTTTTTCGAAGGATCAGTGGCTGCGACCAAGGGTCAATTAGCGTTCATCGCCTTCAGCTGGGGCAGTCGGGCTTGCCCCGGTCAGGTCTTTGCCTTGACCCAACTCAAACTGGGTCTAGCAATGATCCTCCAACACTTCTCTTTTGAGCTCTCACCATCTTATAAACATGGCCCCAAAGTCATCTTTGCTCTTACCCCTCAATACGGCGCCCCTATCATCTATCACAGGCTGAAAAAATAAGTACTTCATTTCGCGACTAGCTTGTCATTCTACTACTAGTGTGTAATTAATGTGTTTGCAGAAGAAGCTAGTATGATGGATCTAGAGTGTGTTTTGAATTTGTGTATAATGTTGATGTGGTGTTGATTCATGGTTCTGTTGAAATTACCGAATAAGTAGCGGAACGGGGATGGTTCCTTGCAAAGATGAGCTTCGGACCGTTGGATTGCTGAATGGACGGATCAAATGATGCACAACACAGTGTCGTGCATCCAGTACCTAGCACAACCCCCCAACCCAGTGGTATTTGTCTTGTGAAAAAAATAATGTTTGGACTGAAATGTAGTCCTATAATTGATGTTTATGTCCAAGGGTAGAGCATAGTTTCCCTTTTTCCTTCTGTTTGTATTATATCTTTTCATGGTTTTTTTCCCTATATCGATCTTTGCTATTAATGTATTATGCAAGATTGTTGAATTGGCATTTTCTCCCCATTAACTGGACAAGTTTTTCCTATCATGGGAAAAACTTTAAATCCTAATCCTGATGAGGGGTTATAATTTTGGGTCGATTTGCAAAGTTAAAACCCAAATCTTTATAAGTTGAACACATGGATTCCAAAAAATTTGGGATGGTTCAGTGCTGGTGCAAACCTCACACACAAAACACAAGGAGTTTTACGTTAGCCAAACTCAGGTACTCCCGCGGGGGAGAAGAATTTCTCTATATTCGTACGATGGGGAAGATGGCTTGTACAATGGTGGAGGAGAGGACACACTTGGCTCACTATACTCAACTCACCTCTCTTGCTCTGGTGAAGGTTCACTCGACTCCCGTCCCTTTATCTAGGGCATGTTACCTCTAGGTTCAGAAAATAGAAAGTAATTCCCACAAGATATGATGTGGCAACTACATTACAATTAATAAATTCCCCTTTTCACTGTTCAAAACTTACGGATTCCAAATGATGAACCATAAAAATATTGTGCGTGCTTCACAGGTTTCTTTGTTTTTCGCATGGCATGACTCACGCTATTGCTTTTTCCTTAAAAAAAAAAAAATGCATGTCATGAATCATGTGTACAGTAGCTAGCTGTCCATCATTTCACTTGGC
>BPLS01028622.1:0-18928 GCA_019656275.1 Rhododendron kiyosumense | reverse complement strand
CAATGCATAGCTACAAAAGAGATGACATACACTTGTCAACACTAAGCCATTGATGTTGTTAATTGTACAACATTCGAAGGCGAACAACATCAAATGACAAGCTAGGTATGAGTAAAACGACTAAAGGGGACTTCCCTATATGACTTTAATCTTCTTTGCTAAAATAGATAACAACAATGCATAGCTACAAAAGAGATGACATACACTTGTCAACACTAAGCCATTGATGTTGTTAATTGTACAACGTTCAAAGGCGAACAACATCAAATGACAAGCTAGGTATGAGTAAAACGACTAAAAGGGACTTCCCTATATGACTTTAATCTTCTTTGCTAAAATAGATAACAGGCTCTAAAATACAACTTTTCCACGGCCTAGCATGACCTACCACTAGCCCATCTCCACAAACATTAATGTCAACTACTATGAAAATGCTAGCCCATGTTGGCCTGGCTCATATACAAGTTTTGGAGGTCATAACTAACCCCTAGGGAACAAGCTCTAACAATTATCTTATTTTTCACCACCCTGGCTGGCTTACCTTTGGTCAATCACCAGTAAATTATTACACTACTTGTTCAAAGTCAGTCCAATTCCTTCCCATTAATTCCGCCAAACACTAAATTGCTGATAAATTTCAAGCCTGAACTCACTTCCACTCCAGCCATCAACTAAAATGCTGTGTGTTCGAAATGTTTTCCTATATACTGATCCCACTGATGATTCCAATTTCAAATGTCCTAAGGTTATATCATCTCCCTGGAGATATTGTATCACTTTGAGATGGATGACGAAAATGATTGGAAGAGTTTTCCACCACCGACAGAAGCCTTTCTAAACATCAAATAGTTATGCCAACAGAAAAATAAACACCAGAGTTTCAATTTTGAACAATAAAACATTGTTTAAACACAACAAACTTCCTTGAAGAAACAAAGAGTGTAAAATATCACTGTTAAACTTGGTGTGTTCCACTAGCATTCCGAACTTCCGCACTGCGGCGCTCAACAATCAACTAATAGCAGAGCTAATCAAATGTATCAGAAATGGGTTCACGGCAGGCCTTTTTCTTCAATTGATAACTAGTGCCAAAAATGTGCAACAACAGTCTAACAATATAGAACAATAGGTTGTTTAACTGTCAGACATCCTTATGTTGCATAATATGAATTTAAGATGGAAACACAATGAGAGTGCATTTACCTCATGGAAAATAGCAGATACAATGAAGGCAATCAATACAGCGACTCCCTGAAGTGACAGAGAACAATGTAGGTGAAACTTGTTATGAAAATTGCAAGAAAGGCCCAACTATTAAGTTGAACCATAATACAACAGTAGGTTGTAGAAGACTAATCGCTGACTAAAATTGCAAGGTAAATTCCGTTCACATAAACTTTTCCTGTCTCACTCCTATTTCTAGAAAGTAAAAAAACCTGCTTCCATGGACCACAGCGTTTCTTGGAGGGATGATGGCTGCCTATTGCCAGGGAAGTTGGTGCCTGATGAAAGGGCAGCCAAGCACCAAACCTCGAGTTTAAATGCAATGGTCAGTTAAATGTAAAGATATATGATGATAACTTAACAAAATTTCTTTTTAATTACCTTACTAGCATTTAAGTAAAGAACACAGTTGTAGGTAAAGATGTGGGTCTTTGTTGCATGTACGATTAATCTCTAGCAGGGCTATTTTGTAACCCTCGAGGCTGTTAAGCCACCAATTGTCCCAAAAGCTTAAGTTGTCGGGAATGGAACGCCAGGCCAACAATATATGTCAAGCTATCCCCCACCTTTCCTTTTCGTGTAATTGCGTCTTCCACATGGAGATGCGAACAACCATATATAGAACCAATTTACCAAACAGAATGTAACAGTAGAAGCATAATGCAAACGGGAACAAATCTAACAGAGAGACTTGAAGCCAACAGCTCCCATAACCCAAGCTTGGATACCATATAAGATCACCAATTGTCCCAGCTTAACATATTAGGAAATAGCCCCAACAATGTATAACAAGCTATCCAACAGAGGATTAAAAAAAAAACCTATCCAACAGAGACTAGTACGAAACCAAACAACAAAAGGACCAAGACAAGAAAGCAGAGAGTAAATCACTTGAAAAGGAAAAAGGCAACCAAACAAAAGCACAAAATGCACAAAAGAAAGCAACAATTCAATATGTACTGCTTGGAATTTGAGAAGGGAGGGGAATCACCTTAGGAATTCCATTCCGTAAGCAAGGAAAATAAATATGGCGGACCATCCATTTATGAACTGGCTGTAACAAGTAGAAAATTCCACTCAGTGAAGCACTTGACAAAAAACCACATTTTCTTTCTGAACAATCATGTTGAATCGAGAAGCTTAACCTTCTGAACAATCATGTCCATTGCGAGACATGTTAGGCCAAATAATATAATAGACTAACATAATTTAGATTTATCTTTAATGCGAAAAGGATATGAAGACCTATAGGCACACCCAATATCCCTCAATAACATAAATGGACTAACAATAGATATGAGACATTCTTTTCAGATTTGTCATTAATAGAATCTTAGAGAGAGATCATGTGGGCACTGCTTTCTAGAGGATATTATTTCTAGTGTCCCTTTTCTGTGAAATTTTTGAGTGATTATACCCCTACAAATTGATCTAAGGGATCTAATGCCTTTACTTTCTTCCGTATTTCCGGCCTTCTCCTCTATCCCTCTAGATCACTCCACTCCACTCCACTCCCCTACTCTAATCATTAATAATCCTCACCTCTCCAGCTGGATATTCTCACGAGTATTTGGGCTCAGACTTGAACCCATCTTACACTCAACATCTTGTTAATACATTTCCACTTAGTCTCCATCTAATTTATGTTTGCACAACAAAGAATCCTAGGAAGGCTGACAAACCAAGTGTTGGGCAAATATTGCGACAACAATAGAATCACTCTTGCTCAGCGAATCAGTAAATTACAGCTCACGGATAACCCGTATCGCTGTCCAAATTAGAATCTCCCTCCCTCCCTCCACTGTAGGTAAACTGCAGTAGTTGTCATCAAAGTTTGCACCGCCATTCGCTAACAAACAATGCCCGAAAGGGCAAAGATGGGATTGTCGATGCCAAACTTATGAGAGGACAGATAAATGGAAATTACGGAACTTGTTTTGGAGCAGAGTAACTATTAATAATCTGGGATACCATTGTCTTCTTTCCAAGATTTGGTTTTCACCAGTTGTCACATACATTCATTCTCCCATGCACAGGCAGGAGTGAAGGGATTATGTAGAGGAATTATATGTATAGTGATCTTAAGGACAATACATGCATCAAAAGCACGCCTGGAAACCAACTCGTCCAAACATGACATCGAGAGAACTGACAACATGAACCATGACAAAGCAAAGTTTTAAAATCTGACCAGCTGCCAATAAAAAATGCTGTACAACAATACGGAAGGACACATACAAAATGCAAGACATAAAACAAAGTTGAATTTTAACAATGAACTTCTGGTAAGGGAACAAACCATATTCCACATTCTCCAGTACTGATAAGAGATGCCGCCCCACAAAATGCATCGACCAAACACAATCAGTCCAGAAGTCAATTCAGTAACAGGTGGTTGGAAAGAAAAAGAATCTTCAACATGTCAAACAACATAAGATCTACCTCCTCCACTGTTTTAGCATTCCACCAATCTTTGTAGAATTCACGATCACCAAAACGGAGAAGCTCAGCAAGTATGTTTAACCTATATTCATAGAACTGCACATAAGTCTGGAGTTTTGTGATTAAACAAGAATCAGCTAGAGTTTGTTTTCTGGTGAATAGCATCAGCTAGAGTTCATAAACTATGAGTGTTTTCCCCAGCCAAGCTACGTACAAAACTGATTTGCTTTTGACATGAGGGCATGGTTTCAATTACTCAAAACACCACCATGCACACCACGACTCCGAATCCGAATTCTGCTAAATTTTCTAAGTGATTGCATAGATTCGGATGTCCCCTCAATGAGCAATACATGTCATACATGATTCAGACTGTTTCCCTTTGACAACATAAACCAAACTTCCCAAGAATCCATCTATTTTTTACTACTCCTTATAATTGTATACATGTAAATTGATTCAGCATGTTACATTTCAATTAACTTTATAAAACTCAAAGTCAGAACCATGAAAAACAGAAACATGGACACGTGACAAATTTACAAAAACAATTAAAAAAAAAAAATAAGGCTACTAGTGCAAGGACAGTTGTCATCATATAACTCATAGAAATAAGCATTTCATGGAAGAGGGATGAGAGGACGAACCAAAGATGGAAAAAGCAGTAGAACATGCAGAGCCACACATATAAATTTGGAACCGAAAGCTTCAACACCCTCTCTATCGCATACAAAAGGTTTCCTTTCAGAGGATGCTGTGAATTCTTGACGATTGGATTGATGTACTGCATGATGGCATACACCAAACAACATTGGAAGTCACTTCAGTTGTCGGTGGAAAAAAAATAAAACAATTTACTAGGGAAGCTTAGATTGAATATCAAAAGAAATTTACCTGTTCCACAATAAATCCCATCAATCCAGTAAATATAACCAACTTGATGACTTGACGGACCACCCAACCCTTTCGAATGCATGCGGAGCGGGGATAACTTGTCTACAAACAAAATGCTTTGATAAGAAGACAAAAGTGGAAACAATGTTTAACGAGCAGTATGGCAATACATATAGTCACATCGGCATCAGCGACACAGCCACGTAGCAGCGATATGAAGCAGTATAAGCTGATATTTTGGTGAATATTGAATATCCAAAATCATGGTATGTTACGTGTCAGGCAATGCACAAAATCATGGATGCAAATGCCATGACTCATGACGAGTAAAATATTCAGGAGAAGTAACACAGATGGTCACAATCAGTCCACTTTACAGAAAAGTACAAAACAAAAATGCCTACCACATCTGAACTATGTTCAAAATGATACAAATAAAGAGAAGAGAGACAAAAGAAAATACTATAGTATAAACATTGCCCAGCCTGCAGCTAAAGGTTTGAGCAGTTTTACTGTTTTAGAGAGGACACAAGAACCACTATCCTTCTTTCATAGCTGAATCCGAATTCTTCTATAATGATGTATGGACACTAAACTTTGGTAAAGTAGCTACAGGAGAGAACAGCCATTCAACCCAAAACCTTGCGCCTCAGTTTTTTTTATTTTCCCTTTTTCACAACTGGTAAGTTTATACTCTTCAATTTAATGAACTTCAAGCGTCAAAAACAACTCACAACCAAGTTCTATTTGTTCCTTCAAGCAAGAAAGGAGAAAAGATATCTATTCCAGCAACACAGAAGCAAAGATATCTATTCCAGCAACACATGAGCAAAGATATCTTGGACAACTCCTCAACAAAGTGTCAGGAAAGTGATCGCTATCATTGGGGACATATTCAGTGCTTACAATTATAACTTACTAATAAAAAGTTTGGGAGCATAATTGCAAAAGGTTTGAGTGTGTTTACCTGGTAACATAGTGTGGGAGCCACCATGAAGTATACCAAACTTTTGAAGCAAACATCATAGCAGTAGTTACTAGTTGAAGAAACAGATGAGGCCTCCCCCTAATATCACAGAAAAAAGTTGGCAAATAAGAATAAGAGTCATCTATATGACAATCCGTCCTATTCTGGTATGGAGAGAGAGAGAGAGAGAGAGAGAGAGAGAGACCCAAATGTTTTAAGAAAATTGTTAGGGTTAGATAATGGTGGAAAGCAGTTCTGGAAATGAAGTAACTAAATTCAGTTAAACAATAAAAACTAGCCAAAATCAGGACCGCTTCACAGCTTTTCACTCGATAAAAAACTGGGGCACATCATACCCATTCATCAAAGTTTTGACTGCCAAGTTTGCTTACGTTCATATCAGGAAAGGACAAATTCCAAATGAAATAACATTGGAAAAAGGGAAGGTCCTAGTTCTTACCTTATCAACGGACTTTGCAAGCACTCTCATATCGTAACTTGTATGTGCATAGGATACCAACTTTAGCCACACAATGCATGCAAAAAGCATTAGCGTGACACCAGATAGAACGGCAGAATCAAACCTGCAGAATTTCAAACCACAATCATGAACTCTTGAATAACTTTCCAGTTGTCCATGTTGCCACACTATATTTTTGTATATGGTAGAAATTCCTACTTTATCATTGATTTGTTTCTCCTCAAATGCAAAATAAAAGCCCGACAATATACCAGCTGTACCAAATACCATGAATCCACCTAGGATTCTGGGTAATCAACCACAGAGATTCGTATAATGGCACTAAATCAAGCACAGGTAACCGTTAAAACTTCCAACAATACTCTGTTACACATTCAATGTTTGCATAGAGGGAAATTGAATACTCCTCTCGCATCCAATTACATAAACCATGTCATCTTAAAAGCCAAACAGATAGCATTGTTGAACAGAATTTTCTGAAAAACATCCTCGAGTGACAGTGAATCAGCGACGAAATGCAGAGTATGACATAGCACTATCTGCTTTTTTTTATTTTGGAAGCAAAAAGTAAAGCATAATACCAACTGTAAATCATGAGTGACAAACTAACCTCAGGATCATTAGAACTGGATACAGAATTGAAGCTGAAGTAATCAATATGTGAAGGGTTACGACCACCTGCAATATTTTGATTGGAATGAACAACTCATGGAGTGAAGAGACTAAAAGATCAGTTTATTGTCCCCATAAAGTGCAATCAAGATGCACCCTTCCATTAGGAAAATAATAACAGCAACGAGAAAATTATAAAGAGGACATTAAATAAACTTACCTAACCATATCACAAGAAATGATGCATAGTTGCATACAAAAAGATTCCTATACTAAAATATACATTAAGTTGGAGCTCAATGACGCTGCTCTACAAATAGAAAGCGATTGGGCAACTTGATTTCAAATTTCTTACTGAGATATGTAACATTGGCAGTCATGAAAATCAATAGAACAGCTCAAGGCCCGTAGAAAGATTTAGCCAAATGAAAAAGGCCCATAGAAAGGAAAAAAATTGATGTATTAGAGATTCTGAAAAACCAAAACAGTCAAGTCAATGCAATATTTAGTTCTGATATTTGAAAAGATGCCTAGATGAGGAACTATACATTGGAATTCTGCCTAAGGCTGTATAGTTACCAATATCATTCTTGGTTTCCACTGGATAATCAGAAGAGTCAAGAAACTGTTGCTTTTATTGGTGGTAATTAAGATTTCATTAAGTGTACAGAAGGATAACCTGGTTTTCAGTGCCATGACTTCACCATCTTAACAGTATGACCTCCTCAACCGTAAACTATGAAACAATATCCCTTGGCTTCATATACAATACAAGATAGGATTCTACCAGAATGTAATAAGTTAACTAGTTACATGCAGGGTGTGAGAAAATAACAAATTGCTGAGGGCCTGGATGCTCAGAGAAAGAGCACAACATGCTAAGCAGTAATGATCAATGTAAAAGGAATAAACTCAAACGGAACCCCAAGGCAAGCATATCATATCCTATGTTTCCACAGGCCGAACTGTGAACTATACAGCTGTCGAAGGGGGAAGAAGTTGACTTCTCCAAAAAAAACATGTTCGAGAATAATAGCAAACCATAAAGTCTTCAACAACCCTCGTATTAAAAGTCTTCAACAACCCTCATATCAAATGCTTTCATCAACGAATAAGAATCCAACTTACTGGTTCAGATATGTACTTTTGTTGTGCCAGCTTCTCGACAATAAAAGCAGCAACTGGGAAAATTGGGAGGGAGAGACTGCAATTGAAACCAGTAGATGTAAGTCTCTCCATGTCAGACCACAGTTCCATTCAACTCTTTGGGACATTCAAATTTAAATATCACATGCATAAACCAATTCTTCTTTGCTCGCATACGACATGATAAAAGGTTTCCAACTCAAAAACAATAGACAAGGAGTTGAGCGGGCTCCTATGCTAATCTTGGAGGTGATCTGCAACTCGCACATAGAGAGGTAAACCAAGGATCCAAATCATATGATCCCAACAAAACAAAGTGCATTTATGGCCAAAAACAGGGGGAGTTAATTTAGAGTCTTGCCAAAAAGCCCACAAAACTAACTTTACAACCAGATTAAAGCATCCAACTCTACTTGACAGCGAGTAGAGAGACCACGTAGATCATTCACTAATTTTGGAGGCGACATCTGATATGGTCTACTAACAGACAAATATATATATATAGAGAGAGAGAGAGAGAGAGAGAGAGAGAGAGAGGTTTAATCAGTATTACCAGCACATTAAAAGTGGCCAATCCCTCAATGATGTTGAACTAAACCAGAAACCAGCCTGAATCAACCAGCCATACTGCATGGAAATAAAGTAAATGACATCTCTAATTGTAAGGACTAAAACATTTTTGCACAAAAATGTCTGTTGAGATCTTCTAAGCATAGGAAGTAGTATGGGTAACACGAATTGCAGGGAATCGTGCACTCTCAAAGTGTTCAAAATTTAAACGCTTGCAGAGGGGAGAATCAACAGATTGCATTAAGAATTGAAATATATCAGAGTCGTGATATAATGGGCAAACCTTCATCAGATTCTCAATGATAAGGCGGCTGTTTACGGCAACAAGCACTACTATACAGAGGTTGAAGAGACCTGCATGACTCTGCCAAAAGATATTAACTAGTTGTTAGGATTAGACAGTCTGGTATGATGCATCAAGAAGAAGATAAACAAAAGCAGCTTATGGTTGATGTCACTCCAAATGCATTGATATCTCCAACCCCAATTGCCCCCAAAAAATGTTGTAATGATTTATTAATAAAGAAATCACACATGGTCAACACAAAGGGAAACAACACAAGAGGTAAAAAAAATCCTTACTTATGCTTCTCCAACACACATTTTTATGTCTCCAGGCTTATCTCAGACAATATGGTGAAGAATGGAAAAAAAGAAACTGTGTCATACAAGATGTACAAAACAATGACATGGATGGATAAGACAACAAAAAGACTAACACCATAGACCAAAATTCTGATCAAATGAGAAACTACAGATAAAGAAAAATTATGATCACGTGAAAAACGATACCACTCTAAATCCTTACAAACATCATTGGATACAGTGGTTTGGCATTTTCAAACTGCAATTCCAAGGATCATGCTAGTTGTGAACTTGTGATCACTATCATCCTTTTCTAGACGCGGTAAGCCTGTTAAGTCCAAAAAACTCAAGGGAAAGGGGAAGATTCCTGGACGACACATCACCTCACACCATCTCTTATGACAAACTCAAGTGGGTATACTATCGGAACCCCAGCCTCCTTTGGCTGTCAAATTCCCTCCTGCTTCCACTGTTCCACAGACTTGCACCGAATCACCTTTTCCAAAACATGCTTGCTATATTAAAAACTATTTTCTTTCAAACATGAAGATCCTCGGAGCAAACAAAGAACACACTAAACATCCATGTCTTTGACAAAAAGCAAAGGGACATTCTCTTGAAATCAATCAGCACAACACCTCAATAGCTAGGATTGAAAAAAAAAAAAGATACAATGGATCTCCCTGTCCTAGACTCGTTGTTAGTCTAATATCAACTTCACCAGTCAGTTGGGGTTTGGTAAAACTTGTTGCCTGCCTACAAAGGCATTTTGGGAGTCCCAAATTACAAAACTCAATACTTCTTTAGCACAACAGCTTAGTGCTTTGTCAACAATCTATACATTCATCCCACAAAACTAATCAACCTGAAATCCTTCAAACTGGCCCTACCCTTCTTCGGGACAAGTACAATAAAAGTGCATCAAGACTCCACTCAAAAGAACCATTCTTATGAAAGTATCGAAATATAGGTAAAAAAATCATGAAAAGAATAAATCTTCCCTCCTAGTTTTGATAAATTTTGATTCTCTTTATTCCAGCCCCTTGTCCTCCTCACCGTACAACCTTTCGTTCAAAGGTTTCAATTTCGTGTTAGAACTAAGTTAACTAACGCCTAAAATACCTCCTTGGACCACCTCTTGGAAAATTCTCATATGAACTCATCATGATTGGTAAAATAAATCCGGGATCAACCACAACCCAACCTACTTCCACCAATACTTCTTGAACATGGCGAAAGTACTCCCTAATAAAAGTGAAAAATACAGCTTCAACTATAATTTATTTTCTGTACTTTATTTAACGGCATTTATTTTCCGGACTTGTCGTGGTCTTATCATGTACCAAAGCCATTCAAAAAAGGTTCCATAATATCGACTAAATATTCAAATATGACACATGAATTACGTGTGGGAGAGTGTAACTTGTGAAGCATTCAATATACTTTATTTCTGGCTCGCTTCCATCACTTTAAGATGAGAAACTACAAGGTGTTTCATAACACGAACTGAACTTCCATATCATAATTAGCATCTAAATAAAAGAGAACTCGATACAATAACATGAATAGGTACATATATATGCCGAGATATCTTGAATAAGCAGGTGTTATCAACTCCTTTTAAGGTCAGTCCATAGAGAGCTGAGAGCACTGCTCGGCATTAATTGGGGCTGCTAGTGGACAGCGGAATTCGTCCATGATCAGTCAATTAGTTGAGGTGTGAGAAAGCCGGCGATGCGAGTAAGCTGGCCCGTACACAGGCTGACAAACGAACCAAGATACTCGAATTTGAGCTCATGTTCGTTCATTAAAAGCTCATTCGAGATTGTTACCTAAACAAATCAAACCTTGAACTTTTTTTTTTAAGCTCGCCAAGTTACCAAACCAAGCTCGGACAAGCTATACTACTACTTAGTTCGTTAGGCTTATGATATATAAACAATTTAAGCTACTTGAGAGCATCTCATATTTAGTCTCGTAAACAAGATAAACTTGACCATGTTTTGAAACTTGTTAAGTTTTCTAAGACCGAGCCACTGCTCGGCTAGTTTGCGACACGTGAGTCATCCAAAAGAAAAAGTAATATATAGAATCAGCAGCAAGATTATTTTCTTATACCTGTTTGAATATGGCGTCGGAGCTCAGAGGACTCTCCTTGATTCTCCGGTGCGCCGGGGCCGACGGCCGGTACGTAAATTTCCCCAAATTCGCATCTTCTCGTTGCTCGTCGTTTCCGACCTTCTCGCCGCCGTCATTATCCGCGTTACCACTCAACTCTTTATTCTCAACCCTACCTCCTCCGTCCGCCGCGGCGCCGATCTGACCCCGATCGTGTTGCGAACCGTTAACCAAGCTCTCCGCCTCCAACGAAAACACCGTCATCTTCGACGACGACGTCATGTCGGAATCCTCCGCCGACGCCTTGTCGGCGCCCGCCCGAGACCTGCGCCGCATGGAGAGGCTGAGATCCGCGCTCGACGTCGTCGTTCCGACGCTCTCGTCTAAGATCGCCATACCAGAGAGAGAAAATTACACAGAGTTCCTGAGAGAGAGAGGAGTACAGGGGTCATGCGAATGAGGAGAGAGAGAAAAGGTTTTTGAATAAAGTGAGAGAGAAGGGCTCGAGAGGAGCGGAGACCTGCGTTTGTGGAGAGAGATTGAGGCGGTTTGTGGACTCTCTTTTTGTATTCTTGTGTGTGTCCTGTATATGTCATGGATTATTTACGTATCGTAGAGAGAGAGAGAGAGAGAGAGAGAGACGACGATGAGAATGAAAAACAGAGTATGGGTAATGGGGCATGGGATCTCCTCTACAAAAGGTCAAAAGGCTATTTATAGTAATTACTGTATGATTGTAGAATTTTCAGCAAAGGAAAGTGTTAATGGAGTTGGATTTTTTTTTTGATTGAGTGTTCCTTTCTTTTTTTGTTTGGGAAAAAGGGAAATAATAAAGAGTGACAGAAGGAGAGCAAGAATTTTCAATATATTGTATGAAACTAGGTGAATTGCAACAGCAATAGGAAAATCAAAATTTTTAGATTTTAGTAGACAAAAACAAAAATAAAGCTACTGATTGAAAAAGATGCTCCGGTGTTGGAAACTATCCTCCCTCGCGGAAGTGGTGTCGGAAAATTCAATATAGACACTTTCGTCGCCACCTCCACCCTTGCTAAAGAAATTGAAACCCAAGCAGTGGCCAATGAGGTCTAATTCAAAAATGTAAGATATTGGAGAGATCTCATCTCATATGAAGGGAGAGACTCAGGCCCCGTTTTCCTAAAAAAATTTAATTTTTAAGTACTTATTTTTCTGCTTTGAGAAATATGTCATCATTTTTCAATACATCACATTTAATTCAAAAAATAGATACTATTTCTCTTAGCAGAACGGGGCTTCAATCCATATCCAGAAGAGGAGTAGGGGCTAGGGAAGGGGAGGCGGTGGGGCAGCAAGTTCAAGGAAACCCTAGGCAAGGAAAGTGCGGGATAAAGGTGTAACAAACGTAAATAACCTCCTTTAGTATTTTAAGCCCGTGTCTAGTGTCCTTCGTGAATAAACAAGTCGAGAGATTATTCAATATTCTGAACATCGTCACGTGGTGTCCACGCACCAGGGCACTCAATAATATTTGCAAGAGACAATGTTGAGTCGTTGACAAATGACAAATGTGAAACAGACAGATGGAGTGTGAAATCCCAATTCATGAAGGAGTTTACATTTTATACGCTACGCGAAGAGGGCCTCTGTAAAAGGTCAAACAAAGACGGTATGCTATAAATGAAGCTTTCTTTGAAAGTTCCTTCGAAAACTTAAAAGAGATTAAATTCTTTCCGGATGAGGTAGAAATCTCATAGTTTCCGTCACCCATTGTAGGTCCTATTGAGTATTCACTGCAGTAATTTGAACCGTTCATCTTGTAGGGTCTGAAAATTTATATGCTCACGTTAAAAATCAACTTCATCAAAAGTCAAAAACTATATCAAAATTTAAATTTTGGTTAATAAAATCGACGGTCATAGACAATTTAACTTAAAGTACTAGTGATTGAATCAGACCGTTCATTTTATAAATCAAAATTCAATTTTTGACATAGCTATTAATGTCCAATTATGCTGATTTATTGCGTAGAGATATTAATTTACAGGCCTTACAAGATGAATGATTCAGATTATTACAAAAAAATACTTGATAGGGCCCACAATGGACCATGACGACAACCGTGGGGTTTCTACCCCATCTGCACATAACACATTCTCAAAGGAAAATATGGTGATTATAAGATTTTTCTCATTCTCCTTTTTCATCTACTAGAACTAGGAGACCACATATAAAGCAATGGGCTTTTTTTAAGGTTGAATGGTAGATCATTACATTTTAGTTACACCAACGAGGCAATATATTGATTATGTGATTTAAGCCTAATACGCAGACGGATGTGGGTGCTAAAGGGCGAGCGAGAATGTGAAAGCGTCCCTTAAAAAACTCTCAGACAACTAAATTTTGTGAGTGCAATGATTGAAGGGGCGGGAGCGATTACCGTTTTGAAAGATTACGCGACTAAGTTCACACTTTGTCTTGGAGGGTTGAACGTGCATATAGAACAAGCATTCTCAATTACTTAAGCTAGAAGGTTCGGATGACAAATCCTGTATTACGAAATTATCTGCTAGAGATTATCTTAATTATAATTTGGGAGGATGAGATCGAATTGCTGTTGTAAAGTACAAATCAAATCAAATCAGCTTAAACATGCGGCAGGATTATTTTAATGAGAGAGAGAGAGAGAGAGAGAGAGAGAGAGAGAGAAGATGATAAAGTTAACATGTTTGTTGGGATAATGTTATCTTCTTGTCTTTTAATATCTCTGAGATTTATATAAGTTATTTGGTACCCATTTTAGCAGAATTCTATAGGCGGCAGCGGCGGGGGTATGGACGGTAACGATGGAACCGGTATTGTAGCTTGATGCAGATCTACCTAAGTGAAACCCAGTCTTGAGTGAACTCATTGATTTTTTCACTACAGTTTTTTTTTTCCTTTTTTTCCTTGTATCTTTGTATCGTTAGAGCCTTTTGCACTTGTGCTACCAGGAACCGACGGGCAAGTGGAGCTCACTTCGAATTCTGCACAAATAATCCAAACTGTTCAATATTTTTCTTAAAAAATGAATCAAATGGATCCGTAAAAAATCAGTTCAATCCGATGTGCGTTGGTCTCGTGGAAGCTTTAGAGCTTCACATAAATGGTTTTTTTCCCCACAAGAGTTTGTGTCACATTGATGACAGCTTTTAAGGAAGCCCAATAACTCCATAATCACACTGGAGCGTTGTCTCTCTAAGAAGTTTTCCAAATGGAGGAATCCCATAGGCTGAGACTCCACAGAAGTTGAAGTGTTGAATGGAATTCATGTGCTTTTTGTGCGGGGCTCCAAAATGGTTAATCACAGATCCTACCAAATTAATGGTCAAAGTCCTGTCAGATATGACAATAAATTCACTCTTACCTTCTACCACTTCTTGTTCGGATTCCCCCAAATCAAATTAATGGTCAAAGTTCTGTCAGATATGACAATAAATTCACTCTTACCATCTACCACTTCTTGTTCGGATTCCCCCGAATCCAATCATCATTCTTGAAGTAAATGATACCCCTCTTGTTCGCTTTTTGAGGGCTGTTATGGGTAAAGATTCCAAATAAATATGTTTGCAGATGGCTTTGAGACGGGGAAGACCAATTGTGGGCCCTTTCTGGACCAAAATAATAATTGAAACTGTTCACCTTTTATATCTCGTCAAGAACATTGGTCACGTCAAAAATTACATTGATCGGTCGTCATTTGATATCATTTTAAAATGCGTTAAATTTCAGACTAATGTGTTAAGGGATTGCAATTTAGTGTTGCACATCTTTTTGTCTACGAGATTAATGCATTTCGAAATGATATCAAACGATATTTGATTAACGTGATTTTTGACGGGACCAATATTTTCGACGAGATTTAAAAAGTGAACGTTTTCGGTCATTGATTTTGGCCCAAAAAGGACCCAAAATTGGCCGAAACTGAACAGAACTTGAGCAACCTACACGGGACGGAGCCTCCCTGAAGTAAATGATACCCCTCTTGCGCCCTTGTTGAGGAGAAATTATTCTCGTCACAGTGTAGGTTGCCCCCAGTTTCGACCAATAGTGGGCCCTTTCTAGGACCAAAACAATAAACGGAATTGACTACTTTCTTATATCTCATCAAAAACATAGTTCGCGCTAAAAGTCACATTCATCGGATGTCGTTTAATATCATTTTGAAATGCATTAAGTTTCAAACAAATGTGTTAAAAGGAATTTCAATCTAGTGTTGCCTATTTTTTTGTTTACAAGATTAATGCATTTCATAATGGTATCAAACGATATTCGATTAACATGATTTTGGCATAGCTAATGTTTTTGACGAGATCTAAAAAGTGAACGATTTCGGTCATTATTTTAGGCACAAAAAGGGCCCACAATTGGCTGAAAACTGGACAAGATTGGATCAACCTAAACTGGATGAGAGTCTCCATGCTTTGAGACCTGTCTTGATCCCATAAAGCTGATCAGAGCTGCTTAATTTGTTTAAAGGCTTTGTAAAAAAATTTACTTGGTCGGATATCAATAAAAACGTATACAAAACATACAACTTTGTGTTTAAATTCTAAAGCAAAATTGAATATTTCGTAAACACTTTTACTAATATCCGATTTAGCTGATTTTTTTGCAAGAGACCTTAACTAAAATATTTTGAAAAATAAACAGGTCCGATCATCTTATGAGACCCAAGACGGGTCCCAAAGTCATCTGTACGTGCAGATACAGACATTGTACCCATATCGTTTCTGTTAAATTTTTTTTTTTGGCCCCTTCAAACTACAAATAAAGAAACTATAATAAAAAGGACCCACTAATTGTATGTTTTGTTTTCTGGTCCTTGCACCAATGACATTTAGAGGGAAAGGTTTTGGGTTGGGAATGGAAGAACCCCATCCTAAGCCCTGTACTTACTGGGCTGAATGAAAACTAACCAATCGCAAAATATGTTGAATCAGGTCCGATTGGGAATTCATTTATAAAGGTACTATTAACAAATAACCGGCCTACAATTGTTAGTTTCGAGTCTTTTGACCACATCGGAAGGAAAATACAGCAACAACAGAGAACAAAATATTTTACAAGGCTATGTCTTCCGGTTGCAAGAAGCCGTTCCGTGCGCCATCAGCACATCAGCACTACTTCACCGCGTGAACCTATCAAACAGGGGGAATCAGAATATGCTATCGCAGTAGAGGAAAAAGAACGTAAAATAAGAATAAGATAGGGGCATGTGTGTCATTACATTTCTCAAAGATCTCTTTTGCCAACTGTAGATACGAATCGGCGTCTTCGGCCATCTTCGAAACCCTCTCTGCCTCCTTGACAGCTTCGGCTGCCACAAAAGACTTGTTCTCTGCTTCGGCAACTTTATAAGCGGCGGCCACTGCAGCTTCTTCCACGGTATCTCCAAGATAACTAGTGGTCGTTTGGGACTGCCGCGGTCGGATGTCTTTCGGTTTTGGGGTAGCTGTTACCGTTTTCACACCATGTGACACATCC
Source organism: Rhododendron kiyosumense (assembly GCA_019656275.1). NCBI lineage: Eukaryota > Viridiplantae > Streptophyta > Magnoliopsida > Ericales > Ericaceae > Rhododendron > Rhododendron kiyosumense. The sequence continues at coordinate 2,384 of BPLS01028622.1, read as the reverse complement.
TTCTTTATCTTGTAGCAGTTTTGGACCTGCATTTTGATGATAAGGTAATAGAAACGAGCAACTGCTCTAATCAAAGCAGCACGGACAGAAACATGTTTTGTGAACATCGAATATGAAATAAGTATATATAGGTGTATCTTATATAGTCATAGAAAAAGATACCAAATCTTATCTACCAAATCAGGTAAAAAACTACTCAACATTATATAGGCAGTCACTATTAAGTCTTCATGGACTACGCGTACACGTCAATTTCAACTTTGGCCATTATGACCTCCTAATGTGGTCGCAGCGCGTTCCCACGTATCTGACTAGCAAAGATAAATGCAAGAAATAAAATGCATATTGAAGCTCGCCCGGAGCATGTCGTGTCGAGTTTGTTTTACGTGAGGTCGGTAAACGTGTCTGTGTTTCTAACATTCTAATTCCAAACAAAACAATGTGCTCTCCGGGACAGGTCTAGTCCACTAATTAATGGTACACCAGTGTTCTTACACATTTCCCATAAGTAGAAAGCAGCAAAACACAAGTACATTGGGGTTTTCCCAAGGTAAGGCCAAAGGGTTCAAGGGCCACCATGTGTACGTACTACGCAGACAGAGAACATCACCATTATATTCTCACAAGTAACTAGTATAACATTACAAAAAGAGAAAAAAACATGGCAGAGAACTGTAAAACCACTCCATGAGGCTAGGCAGCCAGGAATCGAAGCAAACGGGATAAGTTAACTGTTAACAACATCAAAGATCCCCTGATAAGGGGAGAAAATGCCAGGTTTGCAACATTAACATGGCACTTTCACAAGTTGATTAACAGCATCCTAAAGCAAGACACATAGAAGTCAAAAGCAGATTGACAAATATAAGGGGTGGAGTAACTTCAGTAAAAATTTCATGAGTCACCTTTTCAAGTTTGTCTTGTGCAACAAGCCTTCTTAATCTAGAACTCAACAACCTCCTGAAGTTTTGGGGCACCTCATTCCTTTGCTGCGTAAGTGATGAACCAGTACACTCATCAATTCAATCATGGCAAACGAAGAAATAGTTTTACAACGAAGTAGCATGAGTTGTCGGAGATCAGTAGCACAACTGAAAGTAAATACATTTCTACATAATCAAATACAATATCATAAGAACTTCTACCACACAAGATGCCACGCTTCACAAGGTCGTAACGAGAATGTAACAGCGCTGGAAATTGTCATTAAGTGAACCAAAATATAAAGGCAGTAACGTTGACAGAAAAAGTAAGCATAAGCTGCATAACAACAATCTCCTGAACAAAGAAAGTAAGCTTGATGGAATTTTTTGGTTTGCCCAGTAAAAATCACATCTCATTTTTTTTTTTCAAAGTTCAAATTTCCGACACATCTCTAAGCTAGCAATAATCTGTTAAGATGCAACACATACTGAGACGCCTTTCCTTTCCTTCTTTAAAGAGAAGGAAATCTTTGGAAAAAAACAAAAAGGAAAAAGAACAAACATGAACAAATGAAAAGAAAAACGCACAAAAGACCCATTCAAGTGTAAGCAACATGTCAAAAAAAACAAAAAACAAAAAAAAAACCTCATAAGGATTAGAGCGGATGCTGCAAAGGTACATGATCTAGCCTTGAATGCAAATAACAGACATGTATTAGGTCCATACTAGGACTAGGAAGTCTTAGATGATCGTTTGGTTGCCCTGATGTAGGTTAGACCTTCCTTATTTCCCCTAATGTGTAGTAGATTTTGGTGGTGTGAAAACATTAAGTACTAAGGTTCCCGCATGTGATCAAAGCGGCAGATCTCAAAGAAAGTAGCAACTTATACTAACACCATATGGTAAAACTGTTAGAAACTTTTGACAAAATAGTGAGTATCTGCCTGGCTTTAACTTAATTTACTGGAAAAGACAATGAGCTTCAATTGGGGTTACAAAGGGGCAAAGGGCCTAGTCAATTGACATGAGATTAAATATACAAGGTACGAGTTAGTTTGATGCAGTGGTCTTATTCCAGGTCAAATAGCACAACACTTTATGGTGTAGATCTCCTATTGCCATGTTACATGTATGATTTCATCTTTTGAAAATTTAGGAGGTGGTTTTGTGAATTTTTAAAAGCTGGATATATAGCTTGCTTCTACTAAGTGACTCCATGAACAAAGAAGCATAGAAAGCTAATAAATATGAACCAATACTTCAATCTGACCTCAATAAAACTAACTATAGCAGTAGTATCTGATCCATTTGGGTCCTTCAGGGTTGACAGTGCGTCATAAATCATGACATTATACCTGCAATTAAGCAATAATGTGAAGCAGCATGAAAATGAAATATAAAGCAAGAGAAAGACAGAGAAGAAAAAAGGAAGGAAAAACAAATAATTTATCATAGAGGAA
>BPLS01028621.1:6738-22571 GCA_019656275.1 Rhododendron kiyosumense | reverse complement strand
TTGCATTGAATATTTATTCACTACTATGACATGGCGCGCAAGGGAGACGAGCTATATTTTTGGAGAGGGGCGAGACTATATATTTTGATAATAAATTTTTTTTTCAATGTAATAGTAGTGTTTTTTTAGAATCGTAGGGGGGCGACAGCCCCTACTAGCCCCCCTCTGTCTCCATCCTTGCCAATGAGGAAGTTGAGGGACGAAGTAGAAAAACGGAGTATAGTTCAAGGGATAAAAACATAAAAATAAAAAATAAAAAAACTCTAAATAAATTATTGGGCATATAAGCTTACATTGTGGTCCCTTTGATAGATTATGTTTTCATTTTTTTACTTGTGAAATACATTGTCTACCCTTTTATGATGATGTACGTACACGTAAATATCTTTGTATCATCCTACCCTTTTATAGTTTTATTATGATACGTAAATCTATTTGTATCCTAACTTAATGGGATTGTATTAATAATCATGATGACAAACAATTATAGGTTTTTTGAAATAGTGTATGGGAGAATTCAAAGGCGGGACGGACAGTTAGTTTCCTTAAATAACGGCTATCATCTTAAATTCAAACAACATTTCACATCACAAAATTGTAGTCAACCCCAATTATTCATCCTCTTCTGCCTTCTTCAAACTTTTTTTGATTTCGCACCTTCTCCGTTCTAGAAAATGGATGTGATCGCTCCATCATTTTCACACAATACAGTACATGATTGTATTCGTTGTTATCAGTGTGTTCTATATATGTTAATGATTTGATCCTTGTACTCGTCGCCCTTAGCTGTGGTTATTCAATTGTGGTAGCTAGATATCCTCCACGATTGTTTAATGGTTTTTCAATGTTATGGAAGAGTTATCATAACGGCCGATTATGTCTGTTTATTGGAGAATTTACTACTATATCTGAATAGTTTTGGATTTTTGAGAACTTGATAAAGTGAAAATTTTACTATGAAAGCTGGTTTGATTCCAAATATGAGTACTGTGTATTTAATCATGAGTAGTAATGTGTATTTTATTGACGAATCTTTGTAGTCCTCTGTTATTGAATAAAAGAGAAGGCATAGGAAGCATCATTCTTAGTCCTTACCGGTGTCGTTTTTTTCAAAAAAAACATTCTTTATCTTAATTTTGAGTCCACACCAAATGATATTCCCCCCTTATTGATAAGAGTATCTACTTTCAGCATTATACATGTAGGAATGCCGACAAACCACAAAATAGCATTAATTGGGGTCTAAATTAATTGGAAAATGATATTGGCACTCTAAAAATTGATGCAGACACTCTAAAAAATAAAGGAAAGTGACTTTGGAGTTACACTGATTTTGGAGTGCTTGTATCAATTTTTGAAGTGTTAATATCATTTCCCAATTAATTATGTCAATCTTATTTGTTAGGTTGATTTTCAACGTTTTTCTGGTAAATAATTTCTTTTTTTTTAATTCTGGGCAATATGGTGAATCATGATTTATGAACTCGCAAATTTATTCATCGTAACTCTGTGCACACAAATTTGTCCCGTGCAGTGTGCATAGCACGGATTTTTCGCCAGTAATACCAGTAAGCAAAAGCACCAACCATTAAAATCTTTCAAATCTTATGCTCAAACTGTTAAACGTGGTGGCGTGGGGACGGAGACAGAGAAGGTTTTAGACAGCAGTACTGATCATGTGAGTCGAAGGGTATCTTTATATGTCGCTGGTAATGGATGGCCAGTGGTGGACCCAGAAATTCATGATATTGGGGTCAAATTTTACACTCCTTCCGTCCCACTTTGTTGTGGTCGACTCCTGTTGTTACCATTAACAACTAATCCATTAGAATTTCAATCCGTTTCAATAGGTGGGAAGATTTTATTTTTCTGATCATTTAATTATAAAGAGTCATAATTAAATTTTGACTGTAAGACTCTCGTTGGTTAGTCGTAAGAGATATTTGATTCTACGATTTTCTTAGGATTAATCAACGAAAGCCCTATAATCAAATTTTAATTATGACCATTTAGGATAAAATGATCAGAAAACTAAAATATTTATATCGGTTCAAACGAATTGAAATTTGGAACACTTAAATTTTTAACCATATTTTTTAATATATAAATTACAGGTTGAAAGTGGATAAAAAAAAATAATACAGGTTGAAAAATTAAGTGTTCCAAATTTCAATCTGTTTGAATGGGTGAGAAAATTTTATTTTTCTGATCATTTAATTCTAAAGGGTCGTAATTAAATTTTAACTTTAAGGCTCTCGTTGGTTAGTCCTAAAAGATATGTGATTCTATAATTTTCTTATGGCTAATCAATGAGAGTCCTATAGTCAAAATTTAATTATGACCCTTTAGAATTAAATGATAAACAAAATAAAATCTTCTCACACATCCAAACGAATTGTAATTTGGAACACTTGATTTTTGAGAGGAAGTTGTGTCCGGAGAGAGAAGAATCGTGTGTCAGGGGGGCGAATTTTATTGGTGGGAGGCACCACCTGGCTAAGTCCACATGTTGCCCTTGGGGCAACGAATAATTTCAAAGAAAGAGAGACTGATTGGGTGATGTGAAGATTTGGTGAGGGCAAGAATTGAATTATTGTTGTAGTACTTGGAGCAAATTTACTAAAATGTCCCAAATATGTATAGCCATCGTGAGGTAGTTTGGAGGGCAGTGGGGTCACATGACTCCCCTTGCCCTCACATGCGTCCGCCCCTGCTCTCTCTGTCCCAAATTTCTGATCTCAAGTAACACTTTTTAATGTCCTAAAAAGATTGTCCCAAATGAAAATTAATGGGCAAAAAGTGATAAGTTTACTCTTTTACCTCTATTTTTTGAAAATAAGTATATGCAATGATGATGTTTTAAAGGGTAAAAGAAGAAAAAGAAAAAGAAAATGACAAGTGCAATAATGATATTTCCTTAATACTATAGATTTAAATCGCTAAAAGCAACCAATAAATTGGAACGAATGGAGTATGCAGTAACAATACCTACCTGGTCAGATACCACCAAAGCTTCAAACTAACTGAAATGCAATCAATTTTGTACTGTATTCAATAGGATTATTCTATATAAACCCTTCACAACTCCTATTTCTTTTATGGGTATTTATTCTCCAGTTCATTATTTCTATTTTGAAAATCCATTAGGTCCACCCAACTATTTTCAAAAATATTTACTCCACCTTGAGAAAAATACCCTTACTTCTATCTACACCCTCCCTCCAACACTGACGGTGACCATCTCCGGTTATTGGTCGTTAGCGCCGAAAAACTGATCACTGTATACCACGGCGCCAAAAAGTTTGCCAGAAAATTGATCATTGCCGGAAAAGTCACCATTGTCCTAATTTGTTCGGAGTTCCCCTGTCGTGCTTCTTCTGCATGTGCTTCTGCAGTGTGGGAGAAATCATTTTACATTTTCAGGTTCCATTCTACAGCTTTTGGTAGTGTTTGATTGGGAGTTTAGTTTAGTTTAGTTTTGGTAGTGGGTAGAGAGAGAAATAGAGTAATGATTGAAGATAGAAATAATGATTGAAGAGAGCTAGAGAGATATGAGAAAGTAATAATTGGAGAAAGAAGTAGGGTAATGATTAGAAACAAAATTAAAACTAAAACTAAGCTAATAACTAGACTAAGCTAATAAGTTGTAAGAAATTTTTTGTAGCAATCAAGTTATTAAATGTTTTTTATAGTGAATACGTTGTTAAGAAATGTCAGGTAATTATTTTCGGTAATAAATAAGTTATAAGTGAATTTATGAATAGAGTTACCGCAAAAAAATACAAATTTTTTTTGACAAGTTGTTGGTAACTGTAAACAAAATAATAAAATGTCAAAATTTATTGATATGCATAAACGACATACTAAAATACCTACGTTTTCTTGCAAATTACCACCGGAAACATAGCCGACACATAATTTATGCTTGTGTACCTGACTTCGGTGTGGGGATAAAGCGTCTGACTTCGGTGTGGCCCTATCTAGCCCAGTACGGTGGTACGTCCTGGTGCAATAAATCCTTCTCTGTGCGCCCCTTATTCTTTAGTCAATGTTGCAAGTCTGGATCTTGTGACCCAATCCTCAAAGCAGAATAAAAGAGCAATTCTACAAGACCATAAATGAAGGGGAAAATTATAGTTAACCTCCTCTAACTAAGTTTTGCGTGCACTTTGTCCCCTCTAACTTCTTTTTTTGGCATTCAACCCCCTCTAACTAACTGAAATTCAAATGGTCATAATTTCAAATTGTCATAACTTCTTCGTCCGAAATCGAAAACAAAAAAATTATATATCAATTTCGAGGTCTTGAAGTCAGCTTTCTAATGACACCAAAATCACATCACGATTCAAAGCACACAGAAAAGTTATGATCAAAAAAGTAAGGGCTAGTATACAGAAAGACCGTTTTGATCATAACTTTCTGTGTGCTTTGAATCATAATGTGATTTTGATGTCATTAGAAAGCTGACTTCAAGACCTCGAAATCGATATATAATTTGCATGTTTTCGATTTTGGATGAAGAAGTTATAACCGTTTGAATTTCAGTTAGTTAGAGGGGGTTGAGTGCCAAAAAAAAAGTTAGAGGGGGCAAAGTGCATGCGAGGCTTAGTTAGAGGGGGTTAACTATAATTTACCCTAAATGAAGTTTCTAAATTTTGACCGTGTTTGGGAGGTCCAAAAAGTCAATCCATTATTAAATATATTTTTTAATTTCTCTAACTTATTAAAGGAATTGAAAGATTAATTAACAGAAGTAAGTGGAAGAGTTCACAAAGATACATCCCCCGATGTGTGCCTTAATAACATATACACCCTCTCCCGTATGAGAATTGACTCCATATCCAACGAGATTTCTATGTATATTTCACCGACACTCCATCAACAATTGTTGATCAAACACGGGATAGAATAAGCCAAAGTGTAATATATTTGATAGATTCAATTGGCGGGAAGTCCAATCCGTTCCCGATTTATTGCAACAACTTCCAAAAACAAGCTCGAGCGAGCGTAACCACCGGTGGGCCTTCAAGTCCCATGCCCTCGACTTCATCGATAGTTGGGCATAATTCCTTCAAGCCAAACCAGAAGACATGATCTGTAGCATCCCAAAATCGTTCTTGTTCATCCTTGTTTCCCCTTCCCTCGAGGAGATAACAAATTACAGTATAAAAAAAAACAAGCTCTCAATTTTTTATTTATGACTTGAAAGTACAAATTTGTTACAGTATCTTTGACTAAAAGCAATTCTCTCTAGCAGTTAAAAAATGTATTAATAAATTTTATTCTTTTTTATCAATACAGCTTCTCCAATGAGTAAAAAAGAGTCACTTCAATTCAAAAGAAGTGAGAGCTCATAGTTTTTTATTTCTTTTTGCTGTCAAAATAAGGTCATTTTTTAGATATAATCCACTTTTGGCTCATTTCATCACATATTTGGACATACAATTGTCAATTAAGGGTGTCAGTGCCGAGCCGATCAAAAAGAAATTTGCGGGTGTCGGTGATATGCACATAAAAATCTCTAGGGTTTATTGTTATTTCTCATACATGCAAGAGGTATCTTTCATTAAAGCAAATCTCGGGGGTGTCTTGGGAAAAGTAACTTTTTTGACGAATTGGTAAAAAAAAAAAAAAAAACGAAACACATAGCAGCAGTTCATCAAAAGCTGGTTTTCCAGGACCCAAACAAAACCTTTACTACACAAATTTTTTTCCTTTTTTATGATTGAGAAAAGTACCACTTCAAATTAAATGGTTTTGTAATTGACATTGCGTCCATGGTTAAGAAAAAACGACATTGCAGCAGGGATTAGCATTAACCAACAACAAATTTGGTTGCTCTAAAAACAATTACTCCAAGAGTAGTAATAAAAATTATGGCCTCATCATAATAGTACAACCTTTTGGATGTCAATAATAAATATACTGATATCCGATCGAATAGACAATAGAATAAGAAAAAATAGATAATAGAACAAGGGATTCAAATATTTAGAACTCATCGTGAACCAGTTGGAAAATCGTGGAACACAAATACAGATCCCGTAAAAGTATTAAAAATTTCACTTAATTTCTATAATTTAGATCAGTATCCAACTACTTGAGCTGAGATGCACATAGTTGGTCAATAAGCTTGCTGAGGCTAAGATAAGATGAACCCGCTGCTTCGTTTACTGCTTGCCTGGCGACTTCTCCCAAAGTCTGCGACTCTTTCCGTGCAATCCTTCCTTGGCATCCTTCCATCAACTCCTTCACTCCTCTACAAATCGCCTCTCGTGACACACCAATGACTTTAGCGTCCGCGCCCTGCATTTTTTCGATTCCCACCCCGACATGGAGCCCTTCCACCACAAGTTTAGCATTCAAAGCCTGCTCAGCTATCATTGGCCAGGCCAAAATCGGCACACCAACGGATATACTCTCCAGTATTGAATTCCAGCCGCAGTGACTCAAAAACCCACCTATTGCAGAGTGTTTTAGTATGGCAGGTTGGTCAACCCACTCCCTTATGATTAAGCCTTTCCCTTTCACTCTTTCCTCCATTCCATCAGGTAAAGACCATATGTCTGATCTTACCACCCATAAAAATGGCACCTTTGCATCCTCCAAGCCATAGGCCACCTATTGGGAATTTAGGCAATTGATCTACTAATTAAGATAAGATAAGCAAAACCAATGTGAAACTTGAAAGTTGTACCAAACATTAAACAAATAAAAAAGTTAGTAAATGATTTTCACTCTCTTCTTCTTTCTTTCTTTTTTTTTTATAAATGTAGCAATATATGTTTAGTGTTTTTCCTTTTCGTGCATGATATGTAAAAACAAATTTAGCATCTTAAAAATAAAATTAAATCTTCGATTAAGTGCTAAATTTCTAGAGAAGATCGATGTTGCCTTTGCTTTGACTTAATTCTTTTTGCTGGGCGAAACTTAATTAGTATTACTAGAATAGTTAGATTAGCACCTTAAAAGAGTTGAACTCTTGACCTCGTTACCCCTACGACCTATGTGCAACACCTGATGCCATTGGGCCAAAGGCCTTGTGGCAGGCTTTGACTTAATATGTTGCCCCGTTTGAAAATCAACTTTCTTATAATGCAAATGTTTTTTGTGCAAGTTTTTAGATAAAATCCCGGTTCCGCTCCTGAATTCCTATCCTTCATAACACAACAAGCATCACCTATTTTGGGAAACAAAACACAAACTGAAAGCTGCAACCAAACCTCGTCGAGTTGTGCGGGGGGGATGTGGGCTTGGGTGCCAAAGCAAACAAATATCACAGAGGCTGGCACGATATGCTCATCCAGCCATTTCATGATCACTTCGTGTTGATGTCGACCGAGAGAGCCATGAAAGCACCCCTCCGAGTCGTCGTACAGGCAGAGAGGACCCAGACACCAAGCCTTGGCGCCATTTCGGTAAAACGATTCAAAAAGGGAAACAAAGTTCCCTTCCAACTCCAGAAAAGAATTCACGACGACGCCCCAGCTGTTGATGTCGGCCTCGGCCACTTCCGCCAGGAACTGCGAATACGGGTTATCTTGATGCCGGGTGTTTATTCCCTCGGGCAAGTCTGCACCGGTCAAAACAAAGGGGATTTCGATCCCCGGCAAGTACAGAGGGTCGGATTCAGTGGTCGAATTCGTTTCGCAACTTTCGGCTTGGACCCAGGCAGCTTTCGCAACGGCCATCGAGAAAACACCCATGCCGTGGAAAACAAGCCTCGGGATTCCGAGTGCTTTGCACGGCGCCAATGTCCAGCCCAGGAAGAAATCCGAGATGACGCAAATGGGAAGGGTATTGGATTCGGACATTTGGTGAAGGACTTGTTCGAAGGGCTTCTGGAGGTGTTTGGTTGCTTGGAGAAAGGTTAGGAAGAACTCCATGGAAGGGAGTTGGGTGGTGTTTTCGCAGCCTTCGGGGAGGCCCGGGATGGAAGGGAATGGGATTTGGGCAAGACTTATGGAGGGATAATTTGGTATGTACTTGGAAATGGAGATGGAGTTTGATGGGGTGGTGATTATGGTTACTTTGACGTGTCTTTGGGAGAGGGCTTTCGAGAGGTCTAGTAGTGGAAGGGTGTGGCCCTGAGCCATGAAAGGGAAGATGACCACATGGGGTTCTTTCAATTGTGAAGCCATGGCAAAAGAGCAGGGGTACAAGGGGATGAACTTAACTCGCTATCTAACAAGGGAAGGTTTAGATATATATTGAGATGGTAACCCTGGCCCCAGTGCCGGCTCATATATTTTGGAGGCTCGAAGCAAATTTTCTATATTTAACCCCTTATATATTCATGAATTTCTTTAAAGATAAAAGTACAAAAAATAACAAAAAAATAAAACTAAAAGGATACAATTATGACTATAAATGTAAAAAGATATATATGATTGAAATTGTGGAGATGCATGGGAGTCGAACCACACTCCCAATAGAATAACAATATTATGTGACCACTAAACTAAGTATCTGGTTTGTATTTTTTATTTGAAAACATTCTAATATTAATATGTAAGTTACATTACAGTGGAGCCTCAATTTTGGATCAAAATTCGGGGGCCGGAAGCGGTTGCTTCCCTCGCATACCCTATAAGCCGGCCCTGCCTGGCCCAAGGGTTCGCCCAATCATCAAGGCCTGTGACTAACGAGTTTATTTTCTCCTAAGATTTCATGTTCGAAATCTCTCAGATGCTATCAACTCTTTTGAGACCCCGCAAGTGGACGGTGAGATTGGTCTTTCAAAATTATTCAAATGCACATAAGCCAGCCTAGACAACTAAGATAGTATGTAAGAGAACCATGTCATTTTGCCATTGTCATTCTCATTTTTGAGCAATGAATAGTATTATTTTGTCAAAAAATACAGGTGTTGCATCTATGCGTTTAATTTTGCCATTGCCGTTCTCATTTCTCTCTCTTTTAATCACAAATGTAAACTTTACCATAAATTTTCACATATATAGAAAAGATTTTTTTTTTTTTTGGTCACTCGAGAGATGTCTAATCTACTCCTAAGAAATTGGGAAAAGAGTTAAGGGCGGATTCAGCTAAGGCACATGAGGGTCACGTGACCCTCCTGATAGGTGACCCCTTTGTCAAAAATTTCTGAATCCGCCATTGGAAGGGGTATCACTGAGCGACAAACTGGTGGGGCAAGCCCAAAGAGTCGCATTACACCAAGCATTCGCGTTCCTAACGAAAATTAAACCCTCACATTTTATGTAGAAGAGATGAAGAAGTGACATTGAGCTATAAACATGTTGGCTATAACAAAGGAATTGACGTTAGTCAAATTTGAGAGTGGCAACATAGGTGTGGCATTCAATTTGCCATTTTTACGAAATGGCATGGAATTTTGTCAACAATATTTGGCGGTGTGGATGAGTGTGATATAAGACAAAGGAGGCACATGCTCCCCGTTTACCATACTAGTATATTATTAATTTGTTCGGTGTGCCTTATATTTTGCACGGGGATGGGAAAGTGACAGGAAGAGACGCCTTCTAAAGTAGACAAATTCAATACATATAATTCAAGGGGGAATTGTATTTCAGTGGGTGTTGGGGTAAATAAATCCCAATTGATGGACTACTTTTTTGGAATTCATAAGTCATGAGAAGGAGAATTTTAATTCCCAAGACATGGAATTCATAATTTATGAAGACAAAAATACCCCTGTGAGGTATAAAAGAGCAAGTCCCCTGACACCCCACCCCCGACCCCACTTTTTCCGCACTTTTTCCCTGACAACATTTTAGTTAAAAATAAATAAAATCAAAACCATCAATTTGCAATCCTATGGAACAAAAACGTAATTATGAGAGCCCTATAAACAAAATTTGATTATGTCTCTTTAGAATAATACGATCAGAATAAAAATATCTACACACCCATTCAAACGGATTAAAAATTGAAGCAATTAATTTTTTAACTATATTTTTTAATATATAACCGGTCTCAAAAAATTAAGTGTTCAAAATTATAACAGATTACATTGGGCTTTAGTAAAGACTAATATTTTTATTAATATTGACCAAGCCATATTTTTTTAGAGAATTTTGTCCCAAATAATTAACTATTGTTTGACGTGTAAAAGAGCAAGTCATTAATTATGAAGGACTACGTTAGGTATTAGTAAAGACCAATATTTCTATTAATATCGACCAAGCCATATTTTTTGAGAGAATTTTATCCCAAATAATTGACTATTATTTGACGTAAAAAGAGCAATTCATTAATTATGAAGGACTACGTTAGGTATTAGTAAAGGCCAATATTTCTAGTCACATCGACCAAGCTATATTTTTTTAGATAATTTTGTCCCAAATAATTGACTATTATTTGAGATATAAAAGAGTAAGTTATTAATTATAAAAGATTACGTTAGGTATTAGTAAAGACCATGTAAACACCATTCTATTTGCACCAAGAAATTTATGCACACCCAAAGCTCCGCCACTTAATCAAAGCCCCACACTCCAATCTCATCTTTACAGCTCTCTTCCCCTGCGAGTTCCCCATGCTGCTACGAGAAATTATTCGTTGCCCCAAGGGCAACACGTGGACTTAGCCAGGTAGTACCTCCCACGAATAAAAATTTGCACTACTTACACACAATTCTTGTCTCTTCGGACACAGCTTTCTCTCAAAAATCAAGTATTCCAAATTACAATCCGTTTGAATGGGTGAGAAGATTTTATTTTATTTATCATTTAATTCTAAATGGTCATAATTAAATTTTGACTATAAGGCACTCATTGATTAGCTCTAAGAAAATCGTAGAATCAAATATCTTTTAGGACTAACCAACGAGAGGCTTAAAGTCAAAATTTAATTATGACCCTTTAGAATTAAATGATCAGAAAAATAAAATCTTCTCACCCATTCAAACAGATTGAAATTTGGAACACTTAATTTTTTACTATATTTTTTAATATATAAACTACAGGTTAAAAAATTAAGTATTCCAAATTTCAATCTGTTTGAATGGGTGAAGATTTTATTTTTCTGATCATTTAATTCTAAAGAGTCATAATTAAATTTTGACTTTAAGCCTCTCATTGGTTAGTCCTAAAAGATATTTGATTCTACGACTTTCTTAGGACTAATCAATGAGTGCCCTATAGTCAAAATTTAATTATGACCCAATAGAATTAAATGATAAATAAAATAAAATCTTTTCACTCATTCAAACGGATTGTAATTTGGAACACTTGATTTTTGAGAGAAAGCTGTGTCCGGAGAGAGAAGAATTGTGTCAGTGGGGCGAATTTTTAGCACAAGGGTTTTTGTTTTCTCTCTGTTCCGAACATTTCTTCTTGAGCGAGAGAGAAGAAGAAGAAGCAGCAGCTTCGTTGGCTTCGTAATGAGAGAGAAGAAGAAGCGTGGGTATATTAGTCTTCTTACATGGCCCTTTCCATGGATTCCGAAATTTTTTTATCCGTTTCATATTTGTAGAATTCTATGAAAACTAGTCCATTGGTTGGGACTTATTTGCCCCAAGGGCCACTGAAAAGCAATTAGCCCATAATTCAACACCACCTATGTATTGAATTTGTCAACCACTTGAATACCCATCCAACTTCTTGTTATGATCTGGATAAAAAATAATAATCGGACATTTGAATCAGTTTGCGCACACCTCAATTAATTTCGAAGTCCTGAATTGAATTTGTCAATCAGTAGAATTTTCATCCAACTTCTTGTCATGCATGATCCGGATCAAAAATAAAAATCAGATGTCTGAACCAACTTGCGCACGTCAACTAACTCCGGAGTCTTAGATTGAATTTGTCAACCAGTTGAATCTCCATCCAACTTCTTGTCATGATCTGGATCAAAAATAAAATAAAAAGAAGTTCTTGTCATGATCCAGGCTTATATGGGACTACTAGCCGACAGGTTTTTTCCATTGGTTTCTTTGAATGGGGAAAAAACTGTTTGGAAAAATATGTTTACTATTTTTATGAAAATCAATAATATGAGTGCAATAAAAGCAGAATTCAAAACCTGAAAATCGATGGGAATAAATTGGTGATCAAGATGAGTGTTAGTGTGAATAATACTTTGTACTTAAGACAGATTCATCCCCGCTACGATGCTCACGGTTTGCATGAACATCTTCTAGCACTACTAGATCGGTGATAAGTACCTAATAATGCATATTCTTGATACTTAAGTTCTTAGTTTTATTGTATTTAAGTTTATAAAGTTAGTATTTTATACGATATTGCACGTAAGGTAGGTTTTTGTTTATTTCAAGTAATTCGTATAAATAAGGCGCGTTTGAACGCCAAGGAATGCTCCGGGTGCAACCAAATACTCAAGGCCACATGCTTAGACACTAAAAGATTGTCTTTTTTGTCTTTTCCGAACTTTTTTCGGTTTTGATGAACACTTTTGAACCTTGGTATGTATTTTTATACTTTTACAGCTTTTCTCGTCGAGATGAACGGTTAATCACAAAAAATTAACCTGAATGTAATAAAAATTAAGAGAAAGCTACTCAAAAGACTCGATCAAAAAGACTAAAAATTTAGTCTAATTAAAGAGTCCCTTTGTATATGTATATAAATAAATAGTGAAGTGGAGTGTTAAGTTTTCGTTATATATATAGATTTTTAATTCATTTTCCAGCGCCCAAGCGAAGACTGAAGTGGGCAATTGGCGTGCACTTCTCATGCTCGTATATCTGTGATTCATTAAATCTTGATAATTTTTTTCAAAAATTTATGAAATCTTTTTTACTGATTAAGAGAGAGAGAGAGAGAGAGAGAGGGGGGGACCGTTTCAAGGCCGTCACAGCCCACCATGCTAGCCGCCTGGTACTAAGGGGCAGCAAGCTAGTCTATAAGGTGGTGATGAGGGTATTTGTTGTAGTGGCAGCAAGCTAGTCTATAGCTTGAAGCACTTTACACAAGTTATTTCCGTTAAAATAAATAATTAATATCAATATAGTAAAAGAATGATCTGTCTCAAATTTTCTATTTATGTGGGCTTTTAACAAATACGAATGTTTTTCGAATAAGGATGAAATAAAAAAAAATTATAGTCCACAACTTTTAATTAGTTCAGTAGAACAATAATTATAGAACTACACATACTCACACAAACACTTTACACATACACTAAAGCCTGAAGGTGTAGTGTGTGTAGATCTAATGTGAATGCGAGTGAATTTGTATAAACATTTGTGGTTGTAGAATAATTGTTAGTGGAAACACCATTGAATGCATCTTGCGTATGTGTTTGTGTAATTAATATTTGTGGTGCTAACATTTTTTTTTCTTTTCACTTTTGAGTTCTTTTTTTACAATCTAAGAAAGAAATAGAAGATGAAAAGAACAGGTGGTGAACCAAAATCTCTGGCCACTCCTTCGAGAGAAGTACTGTTGTGAATTTTACATACGAAAGTTTTTTCAAAAGTACGTAATGACAAATATAACGTAAATCGCAATTATAGGAGCATTCTCTGGCTCAAAGTGAGGACAAGAGACAATTCATATCCATAAATAAGACATGGTGAAATTTCATGGAGATCCCTTCATCTATGCCTGTTTTCCACGGAGACTCTCTAATGGTTAAAAACACCCAAATTAACCCCCTCATCTACTTCCGTTATCCAAGTTGTCATGCCCTCAATTTTCAATATAAATAAATAATTATTTTCAATAAAAGATCATCGCATAACATATATACAATACCCAAAAGAGTTCCCACATGTTTAACTTTACAGACGAATCCCTAAGTTTAAGGAATTACAACGTTGGCACACTGGCCCCAAGATAAACTTAAATGCGATTACGAACAAGTTATTAAGTTACAAATGATTTAGTCAAAGGAATTTCTAGAATAATTAATTACAGACCCATCTTTGTCAAAAGAAAGCTATTACAAGATGTTTAAGAAACTAAATGAAGTTAAACTTCCAAAATGTCTTCACATCCCAACACACGAGGCATGCAAGCTATTGTCCGGCATTGGAATCTGAAAAGAATGATAGGTTGAATTACACTAGCCCAGTAAGAAAATCTTTTCCAATTCTATATGCAAATATGATTATAAATGCAGAGAGAAGAAGGCATGAAGGTATAGTTCAATCGATGGATAGCAATCAACTCAAAGGGATGCCAATCATTCACAACAACTGTTCTAAGACATGCCACTATCTCTAATTAGCCACATCGTTCATAAGGCTCAAGCAACTCTACTGTTTCGACGCGACTCACTATCACTAATCTCATCATCTGTATTTCCACCTCTTGCGTTACAGTACAACACCACAAGGGTTACCGTATTGCCACCCTTTGCATTACGAAGAACCCTAACCACTTGGATCTCCATATTACCACTCATTGCGTTATGAGACCCATTTGAGTCCCCGCATTACCACCTCTTGCGTTACGAGACTCTCTATACCAACTTCCGACCCAAACAACTACTTTCTTACTCAATATGCAAACTAGGACTTTCTCACGTTCACAATCATACATGAAGCATCATACGTTATGCCAACAATGTCACCAACATGCCACAAATACTCTCAAGTACTCAAGCAATCAATAAATTTCATTTTAACGCAGTTTTAATCAAGTGAATTCATATTCGTTCCTTACTAATGGAAGGACAACAAATCAAGGATAACATCAATGAATCATCAGAAGTCAATTGAACACGCTTAAGATAGGTTGGGAAGTGTCCGAACGAGTTTAAAAGCGATCGGGAGTCGATACGATCGAGGGAGTACAAAACAGAATCAAAACTATCCAGAGAGGGGAGGGATCGATCCCTCCACTCATGGGGATCAAAAGAATCCACATTTGAAATGAGGGATCGATCCCAAGGCGATTTCGGGCGTTTTCTGCACTTTTTTGACAATTTTCTAGAGAACAAATGGGGACGAGCAAGATTTGATTTTCACATCAAATCAACATATAAACACATAAAAGAGGTAAAGAAGTCTCTATCTCGTGACGAAAACCAAGATCTAAACAATTTGAACAAGCCCTAGACTCCACGAACTTCAAAGCTTCGTTCCAAGCTTGACCCAAGGATTTTTGAGCTTAAGAACGCGATTGAAACGTCGAAGGGAGGTTGATTCTTGAGGTTCTTGAGAGATTGAGAGTAGAAGAGCAAGAGAGAGATATATACGGTAGAGAGAGGGAGAGCACGATGGAGAGAGAGAGATACAAGGGGATATTTATCTCCTACCACTCACATCCACTATATATACTCACATATCTCTAAATCACACACATACTCCCTTTAGTTTCCATTTTACCACTTCAATCCTCAATCTAATTAACCACCAAATAAGCCATCTTTCCTCAATTAGACAACTAATAAGCATTTCAACAATTAAAATTATCTGGGTCTCTACACAAGTGACACCCTTCCATTTTAAAACCATTTGTTGCAAGGGCACATGTCACTAATTTGGGCATTTTTAGACAAAATTGCCCCTTAAAACTACTATATACATCCTTGATTTTGTTGCATCTTGATTCTAAGTCATAGTTTCATCTTTGAGTTTATCGGGTTGAAAGTTGAAAGCCAACGAAAATATACATGTGCGCCTGTGTTTCTGCATTGGAGTTAATTTTCTTATTTAACTTAATTTTTTATAGTACATAACACAAGGGTGTATGGCCCATCTGTAGAGACCCGTAAACTTCTTTTAAATTTTAATGTTTTATAAGTAGACAAATAATGGTTTAATGTGAAAATTATAGTTGTGGGTCAATGTGCAAGAGTTTGAAAATGTGGGTGTTAGTGTGATAGGGTGCATGTGTGTATAAGTGTGTGCCAGGGGAAAATAATTCCCATAACCCCCA